>CM024805.1:20481745-20496745 GCA_014281875.1 Nibea albiflora | reverse complement strand
TCACATTATTCCGCCGTGTTAATACACCACGGATTCTCCGTCTTCATTTGTGCTGCTTTAATTAACACACACACACACACACACACACATCGCCTCGCTTCCAAATGCTGTGACATTCAACAGCCCACACATTTTATTGTATTACTCAGCTCTTTTCAAGGTTGACCTGGTGATGAAAGGAGAAGAGGAGGAGAGGTGGGAGGGAGAGAGATTTAATGTGAGCTGTCTGTTTATGGGTCAGTTCTGATCTCACATGGATTCACCTGTAGTGAAGTGTTTCAGTCCAGGAGCCTGAAGAGAAATGTGTCTTGTGCAGCTGAGCTGGGGCTGGCAGTGAAGCTGGTTCACGTCAGGACACGATCACAGGGATTTCTCCCAGCTTTGTGTTTCAGAATTCATTAACAAGATCTAAAAGAGAGAAAAAGAGAAAGCTCCTGGTCAGCGAGGCAGCCTCTTCTTTTGTCTTGTTTTTTTTTACCACCTATGAAAACTGTTTCCTAATTTAGCTTCAAGAGGAGACAGATTTTCACCGAAGCCGTTATTCCCCAGAGAGTCTTGTTTACTGTGATTCAGAGTGAGACACTGATGACTGCAGGCACGAGGGCCAGCCAGGACTCCACTGGCAGGACTCAGCTGTTATTCAGGCCACTAAACCGCTGATGTGTTTAAAGACCTGATTAATTAGTCGTCCTCTGAACAAGTCCAGATTGGCTTTTATGTTTTATTGGTGTATTTCTGTGCAGATTTCTGTAGCCTGGAAATCGAAGCGTTTCAGTCGTGGTTGGAAACAAACGTTTGTTGACTCGTTTGTTATTTTGCCAAATGAATCGAAATTTGATTAAAATTTGCGATGCTGTGATCAGAATTTAAGACAAGCTCATTGTAGTTTACTTCTTTATTTTTTTATTCGGTGCAATAATCTACATAAGAATAGATCTACACGTTTACGACTACGACGTTACGCAGACGATGCGGCGTTATCGGTGAGAAATGAGTCGTGGTCCGTGTTGCGGCAGATTTGGCAGCGAAACAGTCGAATCTGCTCTGGTCAGTCTTTATCAGGTCGATGTCCTGTTTACCTCAGCCACCATCTGACGCTCTGATCACACTGCCAGACTACCCGCTGTCTCTGAGACGCTCTCTGAGACAGGCAAATGGTTTTTACAGTGATTAAATATCTGTGAAATGATTAATCAGAGAAGACAAAGAAGTTATTACTTTTTCTGTTTTGGTTCAGAAACATCAGTAGCAGTACGAATCACCTGCAAGTTCATAGACTGATCTGTGTGTAACTCTGTGTGTGTGTGTGTGTGTAGGTAAATGTTACATTCTTTCCAGCTTACGATATTTTCCGAACTCACCTTCAACCCCTTGACCTACACACACAAAAAGACACACACTGTACCCAACACTGCGACACTGTGATTGATATGAAGGGCACAGCGGTGATAAGGTCTCGAGTAGAGGGCTAAATGTGGAAGTTGAAAGTGATAAGAAGTACCCAACGAACCGACACGCAGAAGTCAGTCTGCCGTCGCAGGAGACAGTCGGGACTTTTTATGTTGAGTTAGAGGTGAAATAAGAAGTTGAATGGTTGATGAAGAAGTCGAGTCTCCAAGACATCCAGAAGCGGGAAAGGTGATCCCGACGTTCCGGAAACCTTGAGAAGCACGAGACGATACGAAGAACGCTGAGGAGACTGATCAACACGTCAGAGAACGCAAAAGAGTTGTTACAATATTCAGAAGCTGTGAGTGAGGAACTGTTCAGGACAACTGTAACATTTGGAAAGCTAAAGTTCTGACCCAAAGACAGAGAAGCCGAGTTCATTAAGAGACGACTACAAATCAGACAAGGTGAGTTCAACACTGACAAAAGTGTGAAGACGTCTGAAGATGCTGACAACATCCAGAGGTGATCTCTGACACACTGACTACGACCTTACAGACTCAGAGAGGAAGACACTGAGAGATTTAACACAGTGACTTTGATGAAGCTGAACAGGTGACCTTGACAGCTGGACGAAAGTGTGTCGACAACCGCGAGACCACCAAGATTCAGGCAGGAGAGTCGATCAGGGAGCTTCAGCTTGGAGTTTTAGGAATGAGAGGCTGAGATTTTCCAGGCTGGTTTTATGTTACCTTGTTAGATCCGTGGCTTCAAACAGGTAACAAGACTCAACAGTGAAGAATGGAGAACGGAGAAAACATAGACCCACCTGTAGCTCTGTTAACCGCTCTTAACTTGGACTTCCATTTATGTCGCTGTGCTACTTATTGGATACGGTCCTTGCATGGTTTGGTCCCTCTGATAGCTGCCTTGCTCCGCCTCGGCTATTGGAGAGTTTGTTTGTTTTTATAAATATAGTGTCCTTATACACTTATTAATAAGTGAACGTAAACATGAAGTGTCCTTTGTCCTCAGAGGTGACTGATGGAGGAAGAGGAGGCCCCAGCCGCTCCGCTGTGTGTCGCAGAGATGGAGGAAGTTACGTCAGCCGTCTCCTCTTTCCAGGAGACAGTGAGTCAGGAAACAGTGACAACACTGACCAGGATGGATGTACAGGAGAGCGAGGAGAAAGTAACAGAGGAGGAGGAAAAGATGGAGGAGGAAAATGAAGCAGAAATGGAGGCAGGAGAGGAGGATGGACGGGAAGAGAAGGGTCATGCAAAGAAGTTGTTGGGCTCTTGGGAAGCCGAGGTGAGAACTCGTTTCACGTTTGTAGATTTTTTGGATTCTTTAGTTTGAACGATGCAAAGATGTTACAACTTTTTTCACATCCTCATCATCAGTCCAATTAAAACAAAGATTTCAGTTCAGTAGCTGATCTTCATTTTCATTTTAAGAATCAGCTTCTTTGAAATCAGAGAGCAGCAGCAGATCTCACAGGATTCTTCAGATTTGGTCTTTTAATTGGGTTATTATTATTATTTTTTCCATTAAAATAATTTCCCTGTTACAACACGTCAGTAAACATCTTTGATGATTTTGCTTTTCTTTGATGAAGTGTGCTGAGAGGCAGATTTGGTCCCTCTGCAGCTCTCAGCTCTGACTGTGAGTCTTTGTATTGACCTCGGCGTGGGGCATCGCCTGGCACTGCAGGTTTTTACACAAGCTTAGAGAGGATTAGTAAAACTACAGATGAAAATGTGCCAATATCAGCCTCTGATTGTGAGATTTTCAGGGCTCAGTCGGGCCTGTCAACAGAGGCGAGGGATGAGCGGAGCATGAATGCAACGTTTCCTTTGGTTGACTCGCAGGTCTTAGCAGATGGATAATATTGTCCATTAATTACTAATATTGGCATGAAGTCTTCTCAGTAGAGAGATGAAGGATGAAACATCTTCCAGGAGACATCGGACACTCGTCTGTTCGTCTGTTTGTCTAGATAATGTCGGGACAGTTACTGGGCTCATGTTGGACAAACTCAAAGTCTTACGTGCACGTTTGTGTTTTCAGGCCTCAGCTGATGAAAAGCCTCCGATACCAGACCCGGCGTTCAACAGGAGATGCAGCCTGCTCGTCAGTGACGTGAGTTCATTCGCTGTCGGTTCGTTCACACCTGTAGTTTGATTCATTTGCTGCAGACTAAGAGAAAAAAGTACGCTGATGAGATGAGACAGATTTTAACGATCCCACAAAGTTGATGAGAAATGACTCGGCACTGTTCCGGCACGGCTCTGTGTTGTAGAACAGTTTTCCAACCTGAGCTCCTCTCCAACACGGGACCAAAATAACAGCAGCGGTATAAAAAGACGTGGTCCAAAGGTGAAGTTCTACTGTGTAATATCAGCTGCGAAGCGTCATCCTCTTCCTCCGCCTCTTAACATATGAGCTGAACACACGGTTGCCAATGGTAACCAACCCTCCGCAGATCCAGGGACTGGCCTTTATCCGACACTGAGGGAACGCGTACTCAAAGGAAAGAGCGTCTTTTGACTTTGAGGCGTATTTCTGGCAGTGAAGCGGTGAATGAGGGTGAATGCTGTTGTAGGATGTGGGAGGGTGAGATATTGATTCCCCTGGTGTGAGTCGAACTTGGCAGCCGGCAGAGTGACTCATCAGCTACAGTGGAAGCAAGTCAGCCCACTTTCTAAAATCCTCTTCACAGATTCTGTCGCTCTGCTGCCCGTCCGTGCGTCTCACTGCCCGCCGTCCAAACGCCGTCACGCCAGTTCAGCGTCCGTCACTTTTAAAAGTTCAAGACCTCAGCACTGTGGAAAGTCTTCATGACTGTCTGTGGGATGAAACACTCTCCTCGTCCTGTTTAGAGATGTTGCTGTTACCATGGAGACGTGGACCGCTTCGTAGTTGTGCAGCCCGAATGGAGTGAGCGAGCTCCGGTCTGTGAGAGCCCATGAAAGTAGAGGACATGCAGAGAACCTTCCTGAGCATTAACGTTACAACATTCCTGATTTCCAGCATATCAGGAAACTTGAGCTTCCGTTTGCGTTGACGCTGAACGTTCCCGCTGCCAGTGTTCGGTACCGTTAAGCACCTTTTGTTTGGTCGCCCACTCTCTGGTTTCCTCTCACAGATTGGGGCGGACAGCTTGTCGTCCGTGGATTAATTCCACTTCTCCTCGGTCTCTCCACGAAAATCTGCCGGTCTGTTGTTGTTGGACTGAACGGCCAATCAGACTCAGCCAAGTCCCAAACCGAGTTCAGTCCTGTGAAGTTCTACTCCAACAAAACCTGAAATATATTAAATATTTATTATTTTACGATATAAACTAATGACGTCACATAAAAATGCTTCATTTCTTCTTCCAGATGCAACATTACATAGAAATGCCCACAGTGTGATCCCACTGTGTTACTATGTTCAGCTGTACACGAGTATAGTAATACGAAGTCACACACACACACACACACACACACACACACACACACACACACACACACACACACACACACACTCATGTCTCCTCCTCCCTGCAGGTGAAGTATAAGGAGGACTTTGAGAAGATGAGGGGTCAGAGTCTGTTTGTCCCCGGAGCCGAACTCATCCACGCCAAGAACATCAGTGCTGTGATATCTGAGGTCTGTACACACACACACACACACACACACACACACACACACACACACACACACACACACACACACACTCTCATATCGACCAGTGATCATTTTTCTGTGACTGTTTCAGTCAAAGTACAAAGAGGAGGGAAAGAAGGAAGCGTCGATGTCTCTGTACTCCATCCTGCCGGAGACTCCGGAGACTCAGCGCGCCAGAGAGACTTCAGAGCTGCAGAGCGAGGTACGGCAGGATTTGATCCCAGCTTGTGAACCTGTGAGGTTTAGAGCCGTGGATGAACTTTAGATGAAAATTTAAAAGTATTCTTACAACTTAAAAGTAAGTGTTGGGTGGATCCATGAAGACACCGGCAGACGAAGAACATGGTCAGTTCTTCTGTCGTGACTTCAGATGATTCATCCAGTCACCTGGCCTGTGTTTGTTTTGTGCCCGCTGTTTTCAAAAGTTTCCAGCCATGAAGAAGCAGCTGAAGCCGTTTGTGTGTCTGTTTCAGATTAAATACAAAGGGAATGTGAAGACCGACGTTTCCACCTCCCTGTATTCACTGCTGCCGGAAACGACGGAGACGCAGTTTGTCAAAGAGCTGACGGAGATACTGAGTGAGGTCAGACATGATGGATGGATGGATGGATAGATGGATGGATGGATGGATGGATGGGTGGATGGATGGATGGATGGATGGATGGATGATGTACTTCAGTTCTTCTTGTTATAGTTCATGTAAAGTGGTCCGCTCCGCTCGTGTGCTCCTCAGAACAAGTACAAGGAGGAAGGAAAGAAGGAGATGAGCAGCAGTTTGTACTCTCAGCTTCCTGAAACCGCTGAGATGCAGCTGGCCAAGACGGTGCACGAGTTTCAGAGCGAGGTACTCAAACATGATAATCATCCCGATTTAAACAGCAGCTGCAGAGTTTCAGCATATTTCATCAGTTTGTTTGACGCAGCAGCTGCAGGTTCGACTGAGCCGTGAGGCGTCAGATGAATGAAACACTCAAAGCAAACACAGAAATCATATTTATCGCCAACACAAACTTGATCTGGTTCTGCTTCAGAAAAAGTACAAAGAGGACGGGAAGAGAAAGGCCTCGATCTCGCTCTATTCCCAACTCGCCGACACTCCAGAAATACAGCACGCGCTGGAGGTGTCTCAGCTGCAGAGTGAGGTACGTGACCATGTGACCAGGGAGCACCGGGGCTTATGGGAAAGGATGCTGGCAGCGTGACACGTCTCCCTCTCTCACTCTCTCAGGTGAACTATCGCCCGAAGGTGCTGGTCAGAGGAGCTCCTTCCTCTCTTTACTCTCAGCTGCCCGACACCACAGAGATCCAGTTTGCCAGAGAGATGACTGAGATGCAGAGTGAGGTGGGTCAGATGAATGCAGCGTTTCTTTCTGTTTCACACTTACCTTGAGAACCTTGAAACAACCTTAAATCAAAGCGTGTCAGTAAATAACGGGCGGATTGTTTCGTCCTCTCAGAGTAAATACAAAGAGGGCGGCAGGAGGAGCCTCTCGCAGAGTTTCTACTCTCAGCTCCCGGAGACCGCCGAGACTCAGTTTGCTAAGACTGTTGCTGATCTGCAGAGCGAGGTGAGAGCGTCTTCAGTGCTCGAGGAAGTGTTTGCGTTCAACGAAAAGATTTTTAAACCGTCGTCTTGTTTTTCATTTTTTAGATGCGGTACAAGGAAGCGGGCAAGAAGGGCGTGAACTCGTGTTTGTACTCTCTGCTCCCGGAGACTTTGGAGACGGCTCATGCCAAGGAAGTGTCTGAGCTCTTCAGTGAGGTTCGATATTAAAACTGCTGCAACCATTTCTGTGGCTCAGACAGGAAGTGAACTGATATTTGGTCACTGGAGGAGAAACCTCAGTGAGAACTGATCCGAGAGGAGTCTGTGTATTATTATTATTGTTTCCTTGCAGGTGAAGTATAAAGAGGACGGTAAGAAGGAGATGAGCATCAACCTGTACTCTCTGCTGCCTCAGACCATCGACACCCAGCACGCTAGAGAGGCGTCAGAGCTGCAGAGCGAGGTGTTCAAACACGCTTCTGCTCCTTTCTTACTTGTTTCCTCTTCCGTGTGCGCTCATCCTTTCAGTACTTATGTAGGAAGATGATGTGACCTGTACTACTTCCTGTGTCCTGCAGCTGAAGTATAAAGAAGGTCTGAAGCAGAAGAGTCAGAGCAGTTTGTACCATCAGCTCCCAGAGACCACCGAGACACAGCTGGCCAAACAGCTGTCCGAGCTGCAGAGTGAGGTACACGGACACGACGCCGCATTTCATCTCTGTGAAACACGTCTGAAGCTCTCACACACTTTAGACAGTTTGAGTTTGAGACTTTTCACACTTGACGTGAAGTTTCCGGATAGATTTTTATTTCCTGGAAAAGAAGAGAACAGCAGGAGAAAGACACCAGAGAAGAAGAAGTGCTCACCGTTCTGACTCGCTGTTTAATATTCGTCTCTGGACAGCTGATTGAAGAACAACATCCTTTATGATCGTACTTAAAACTTTATGATCACACGTTCAAACAGTTCAAACTCACTTTGAGTTATTTTCATTACAAGAAGTAACTAAATTACTTTCAGTCATTTCTGAAGAAACTGATGGATCATTAAAAACTGGAAACATTGTTTTTGTGACGTCTGCAGGCGAAGTATAAAGAAGCGGGAAAGAAGGAAGTGAACACCTGCCTTTACTCTCTGCTGCCTGAAACTCTGGAGACTCAACACGCCAAAGAGGCGTCGGAGCTGCTCAGTGAGGTACAGAGCGGCTTCACGCTGTCAGTCACACTGCAGCCGTTCCTGCGTGATGATTAGATACGATTCTTAATAATCATTTTCCCAGATTAAGTACAAGGAGAGCGGGAAGAAGGAGATGTGCAGCTCGCTCTACTCCACCCTGCCCAACACTTCAGAAACCAGCTTCGCCAGAGAGATGAGCGACATGCAGAGCGAGGTAAAGTCTGAGAGAGAAGTTCTACAGTGTCACTGATGTTATGTTTCTCTGTACTGTGATATAAATATACTGATGTACATTTAATAATGCGTATGAAACTGAATCTGCTGCGGTCAGAACAGGAAGGTGTTCTTTGATTTCATGAATTTTGGTCATCACGAGTGTGATTATCATCAGAAAAGGATCAGAGAGGTTTGACCTGCATTACAGCAGACACAGCTCAGGCTAATGAGGCTCCGCTCACCGTCAGGGCTGATCAGACGACACGAAGACGAGTTCATCAAACGCAGGACGTGAAAAGAAAACTGTTTTTGTTCTTCCTGCAGCAGCATCACAAACTGTGACTCTTCATGTCTCTGTCCCTCACAGAATAAATACAAGGAGAGCGTCGTGAGTCTTTCACAGAGCGTCTACAGTCAGCTGCCACAGACCGCCGAGACGCAGTTTGCTAAAACTGTGTCTGAGCTGCAGAGCGAGGTGAGGATGAAGCCTCGTGTTTGTCCGACACACGACAGAGGATCAGTCTGTTGGTTTTACAGTCAGATTTCAGGCCGCACACAGAATCAACCAGCTTTGATACAGGAGACAGAGTGACGCTCGTATCAGTGGTTAGCACTGTCGCCTCACAGAAAGAAGGTTCTGGGTTTGATCCCCACCCTGCAGGTGTGACTCACCCCGCCTCCACCTGATGAGAATAAACTGTCCTGAATTATGAATGATGAGGCTGATATCAAACAGATCAAATTACAAACTCTTCGTATCAAAGTCATTTGAACTCGGGAGTGACGGACTGATGATTAAAGGTGCAGTGTGTCAGATTTACCTGACTGTAGCTGCAGATGTGAACGTCAAACTCAGCAGTTCTGGTTTTCTTGAACTGGTTTCAGATGAAGTACAAACAGGGAAAGAAAGACGTGTCCAGCTCTCTGTACTCCACTCTGCCTGAGACTCTGGAGACGCTGCACGCTAAAGAGGCTTCACAGCTGCAGAGTGAGGTGAGAGCACGTCTCCACCTGCAGTGCACACATTAACAGACATGCTCTCATCCTTCAGAGAGGCTCCATTGTCTCTGCTCCTGTTTGTGTTCAGCTGAAGTACAAGGCGGCTCAGAAGAAAGCTCGTTCCTCCAGTCTGTTCCACGTGCTGCCCGAGACATTTGAGACGGCCCACGCTAAGGAAGTCTCCGAGCTTCTCAGCGAGGTAACAGTGACAGTTTTAGAAAGAACATCTCCTGAAGGTTCACGGATGAAGCTGCACACCCAACAAATGTTTCTCCTTGCAGGTGAAGTATAAAGAGGACGGTAAGAAGGAGATGAGCATCAACCTGTACTCTCTGCTGCCTCAGACCATCGACACCCAGCACGCTAGAGAGGCGTCAGAGCTGCAGAGCGAGGTGTTCAAACACGCTTCTGCTCCTTTCTTACTTGTTTCCTCTTCCGTGTGCGCTCATCCTTTCAGTACTTATGTAGGAAGATGATGTGACCTGTACTACTTCCTGTGTCCTGCAGCTGAAGTATAAAGAAGGTCTGAAGCAGAAGAGTCAGAGCAGTTTGTACCATCAGCTCCCAGAGACCACCGAGACACAGCTGGCCAAACAGCTGTCCGAGCTGCAGAGTGAGGTACACGGACGGACTCTTCGATTCATTTGATTGGACGAGACTGAGCATCTGACAAACTGACTCTCACCTGACTTATTTAAACTCTGCGTGGACAAATCTGCCCCCCGAGGCTGCACGGCGTCATGCAAAGTGACCTGTCCATTTCAATCTGCAGACCAAGTACAAGGAGGCGGGTAAGAAGGAGGCGAGCACGTGTCTGTACTCCCTCCTGCCTCTCACCATGGAGACGCAGCACGCTAAAGAAGCCGCAGAGCTGCTCAGCGAGGTAAACGTTTCTTTTCTTTTAACACCTGAGGACGAGTTTTTTTTTAGACTTTTCCCAGAGACAGTCAGTGATCCTCGGCTGTTTTTAACGCTCCCAGATCAGATACAAGGAAAGTGGGAAGAAGGAGATGTCCAGCTCGCTCTACTCGACTCTGCCCGACACGTCAGAGACCAGCTTCGCCAGAGAGATGACCGACATGCAGAGCGAGGTAAATAAGGTTACAGTTAACTACCTGAAGATACCTCAGCGGTTTGTAGAGAAAACCATGGCTAACCTGAGAGACGCTCGTGTAACGTGCAGGAATAAAGTGCTACACACCCTCCAACATTTGGAATGAGATGAAATAAACACGATGAGATGAGAACATGCTGGATGTGCTTCCAGTGAGAGCCGACGTCTCCTCAGAAGAAGTGCAGAGAGCGTCAGTAAGAATGCTGTTTGATTAGGTATAAATAATCACTTCTCCTTCATCCAAAGCTCTCTGATGTTTTCATACCTTCGACACTCATCAGAGGCCAGATTAGCATCAGAAACGGGACCAAAGGGGAGAGACAGTCTAACAATGTCTGATCTGTGGCCAGGAGGAGACGGGGGACCAGATCTGCACCAGATTTTCACGGCACAGTGAAAACAAACTGTTTTTTTAGGGCTTCATAGTGGAGCTGCTGATCCAGGTGTAGATTCACAGACGTTTAATTTCTGTGTCAGCCCTGCTCATGAATCCGACTCATCTCTTTTGCTTCCATCTTTTCCAGAACAAGTACAAGGAGGACGGAAAGAGGAGCCTCTCTCAGAGTTTCTACTCTCAGCTACCTGAAACGACCGACACTCAGTTTGCTAAAAGTGTCTCTGAGCTGCAGAGCGAGGTGAGCGAGACGAACGCCGCGTGAACCACGTCCTGCTCTTCTAGCTTTCTTTATCGTTTGTCACAGCGAACTTCACCTGAACAGTTAAAGACAAACTTCTACTGCAGCTTCTGGTTCAGCGGCTCAGAGCGCAGCAGATGAACATTTGGAGTCGTGATGATCCGTGATGTTATTATCGATGCTGACGACGTCTGAAGGTTTGAAATCAGCTTCATGTTCGTAACTTTTGTGTTGTGTTCCAGATGAAGTACAAAGAAGCAGGAAAGAAAGGAGCCATGAACTCTCTGTACTCCACTCTGCCTGAGACTCTGGAGACGCTGCACGCTAAAGAGGCTTCACAGCTGCAGAGTGAGGTGAGAGCACGTCTCCACCTGCAGTGCACACATTAACAGACATGCTCTCATCCTTCAGAGAGGCTCCATTGTCTCTGCTCCTGTTTGTGTTCAGCTGAAGTACAAGGCGGCTCAGAAGAAAGCTCGTTCCTCCAGTCTGTTCCACGTGCTGCCCGAGACATTTGAGACGGCCCACGCTAAGGAAGTCTCCGAGCTTCTCAGCGAGGTAACAGTGACAGTTTTAGAAAGAACATCTCCTGAAGGTTCACGGATGAAGCTGCACACCCAACAAATGTTTCTCCTTGCAGGTGAAGTATAAAGAGGACGGTAAGAAGGAGATGAGCATCAACCTGTACTCTCTGCTGCCTCAGACCATCGACACCCCAGCACGCTAGAGAGGGCGTCAGAGCTGCAGAGCGAGGTGTTCAAACACGCTTCTGCTCCTTTCTTACTTGTTTCCTCTTCCGTGTGCGCTCATCCTTTCAGTACTTATGTAGGAAGATGATGTGACCTGTACTACTTCCTGTGTCCTGCAGCTGAAGTATAAAGAAGGTCTGAAGCAGAAGAGTCAGAGCAGTTTGTACCATCAGCTCCCAGAGACCACCGAGACACAGCTGGCCAAACAGCTGTCCGAGCTGCAGAGTGAGGTACACGGACGGACTCTTCCATTCATTTGATTGGACGAGACTGAGCATCTGACAAACTGACTCTCACCTGACTTATTTAAACTCTGCGTGGACAAATCTGCCCCCCGAGGCTGCACGGCGTCATGCAAAGTGACCGTGTCCATTTCAATCTGCAGACCAAGTACAAGGAGGCGGGGTAAGAAGGAGGCGAGCACCGTGTCTGTACTCCCCTCCTGCCTCTCACCATGGAGACGCAGCACGCTAAAGAAGCCGCAGAGCTGCTCAGCGAGGTAAACGTTTCTTTTCTTTTAACACCTGAGGACGAGTTTTTTTTAGACTTTTCCCAGAGACAGTCAGTGATCCTCGGCTGTTTTTAACGCTCCCAGATCAGATACAAGGAAAGTGGGAAGAAGGAGATGTCCAGCTCGCTCTACTCGACTCTGCCCGACACGTCAGAGACCAGCTTCGCCAGAGAGATGACCGACATGCAGAGCGAGGTAAATAAGGTTACATCTGTGTCAGCCCTGCTCATGAATCCGACTCATCTCTTTTGTTTCCATCTTTTCCAGAACAAGTACAAGGAGGACGGAAAGAGGAGCCTCTCTCAGAGTTTCTACTCTCAGCTACCTGAAACGGCCGACACTCAGTTTGCTAAAAGTGTCTCTGAGCTGCAGAGCGAGGTGAGCGAGACGAACGCCGCGTGAACCACGTCCTGCTCTTCTAGCTTTCTTTATCGTTTGTCACAGCGAACTTCACCTGAACAGTTAAAGACAAACTTCTACTGCAGCTTCTGGTTCAGCGGCTCAGAGCGCAGCAGATGAACATTTGGAGTCGTGATGATCCGTGATGTTATTATCGATGCTGACGACGTCTGAAGGTTTGAAATCAGCTTCATGTTCGTAACTTTTGTGTTGTGTTGCAGATGAAGTACAAAGAAGCAGGAAAGAAAGGAGCCATGAACTCTCTGTACTCCACTCTGCCTGAGACTCTGGAGACGCTGCACGCTAAAGAGGCTTCACAGCTGCAGAGTGAGGTACACACACACACACACACACACATGAACCAACCAAAGAGCCAACATCTGTCCTGCTGTCTTTGGCAGACATTTTTCTGATCATCAGAGAACGTTCGGACTCAGCAGTTGTAAATTTAGTTACTTTTAAGTCAGATTTCAAACTTTTTTTAGGATTATTAAAATATTTTTGACCAAACTGTCTCGTGAACGTGAACAAAGAGCCAACAGGATCCACGTTCAGAGAAAGAACACAAAAAAGAAGCATCGCTCCTCCATCGTGCTTCTTTTTCCTTCATCCTGATTTAAACTGTGTTCATTCAGTGCATGTATTGATTGATATAAAGTGAAGCTGATGTGTGTGTTGGCTGTGTGTGCTGCAGCTGAAGTACAAGCAGAGTTCAAAGACAGACTCCTCCAGTCTGTTCCACCACATGCCGGAAAACCATCGACACTCAGTTTGCCAGGCAGCAGACGGAGCTGCTCAGCGAGGTACGGCCGTGCGGCATGAAGCTGTCACACACGCCAAACTTTTGACTTCACTTTAAAGATTTAACGAGTTCATCCTCATCACAAGGTCAAGTACAAAGAAGACAGTAAGAAGGAGATGAGCGTCAACCTGTACAGTCTGGTGCCCGACGCCGTCGACATCCAGCATGCTAAAGAGCTGACAGACATGCAGAGCGAGGTGGGTTCACACTGCGGACTGAATGTTCAGAACGCTGAAATCAGAGTCCTTAACCTGACCTCGTCCTTTCAGGCTAAGTACAAAGAGGCCGGTAAGAAGCAGGCGTCCACGTCTCTGTACCACCGACTGCCTGAAACTCTGGAGACTCAGCACGCTAAAGAAGCTTCACAGCTGCAGAGTCAGGTACGAACGTGAGCTTAGAGACCGCCGTGCAAACGTGAAGCAGCGTCCTCAGCGAGCGTCCACGTGTCGTCCCCTCTGTCTCTTGCAGGTCTTGTACAAAGAGGCTGGTAAGAAGGACTTGTCGTGTCCGGTTTACCACCGGCTGCCCGACACTCTGGAGAACCAGTTTGCCCGAGAGCTCACCGACATGCAGAGCCACGTAAGAGCAGAAAAACTCCTCCTTCTTCTCTCTTCTTAGCTTCCTCCGTCAGCGTCCTCCCCGGTCTGAGTCACGTCACGTCCATCTGTTTCTGCCGAGCTCTCCGACAAACATAAAATAGTGGTCGCTATTATTAAACATGCACCAGAGTTTGGCATGGGGAGAACGCTCAAGCTGTTGATTGTTAATATCGTGTTATTACTAATTATGATCTGTCTGTTTTCTGTCCGTGATCGTAGAACAAGTACAAGGAGGACGGGACGAGGAGCCTCTCGCAGAGCTTCTACTCTCAGCTGCCAGAAACCGCCGAGACTCAGTTTGCTAAAACAGTTTCTGAGCTGCAGAGCGAGGTGAGACGAGAGAAGAGGACAGAGCTTTAAAGTCTAATAAAGTCATGCAGCAGTGGATAACTGCAGAAATGAAACAGCTCAGAAGGTGGAGATGCGATGAGCGGGGTTAAAGCTCCATCAGGTAACTCTGTGATGGATCAGAAACAAATCTGCAGCTCTTGTTGGGGCGTTTTCTCTCAAATGAGGAGAGGAGAGCAGCGACAGGGTCGAGGCTCGTTGATGCATGTGCAGAACAAAGGCCGGCCCGTGTGGTCCGATCCAACACACTTACAGCTCAGACTGCTGAAGCAGGTCATGCTGGTTCTGATGGAAAGTTGTCCAGACACAGAGCAGCACAGTTTGCTGCGTGTGCAGAGCTGCAGATCGGTCAGCGCGTCCATGCTGATGGAGACGTGATCTTCGCTCCTCCTGTAGAGTCAGTGAGCAGCCCGTGGACGCCTCCACCCGCCGTGTGATGACGTGGTCCGTCTCCAACAGCTGATCAGTTCTGTGACTCACTCCATTGATTTTCTGCTCGTAGGCTCAAAACAAAGAACACAGAGCTGCTGCAGTGTTCGTCTGAGTGAAGTGTGTGTGTGACGGAGCTGTGAAGACAATCAAGCTTGATTCACTGTAACTAAACTGCCGAAGAGCAGAACTCCGTCTTCTCCTGATATGAGACGATTGAAACGACAGGTGGAAATGGAGCCTATGAGTGTGCGGTCAAATCAAAGAGTGATTTTCTCCTCTGAAGTCGTTTTATTTGGATTTTCTGAGGCCTGAAGAGTTCAAACAAACACAGAATCTATAAATATAATTTCATCTGCACGACTTCTCGCCTGATTTTCAGCTACTGACATGAAACTGTCGTGATTGTTCTTTC
>CM024805.1:20351745-20471745 GCA_014281875.1 Nibea albiflora | reverse complement strand
ATGTTCTGATTCAGTATTTTTGATTTAATGCTGACCCGTCTTCTGTCCTGCAGGTGAAGTATAAAAGCAACCAGAACCAGAAACCAGAAGGTTCTTCAGACCTGCCGAACCTCCTGCAGCTGGAACACGTTCTGCACGCCAGCAAGCTGCAGAGTAACGTACGGCGTCTTCAAAACACAGCTTCATTCACCTGCTGCACAGTGTGTGTGTGTGTGATGTTGGTCCTCACACACGTGTGTGTGTGTGTGTGTGTGTGATGGTGGTCCTCACACGTGTGTGTGTGTTCAGGTGGAGTATAAGAAGAAGTACGAGCAGACGAAGGCTGAGTACCACATCGCTCTGGACACGGCTGAACAGCTCCACCACAAGGAGAACGCAGTGCTGCACAGCCAGGTTACACTCGCTCTCACACACACACACACTCTCACACACACACACACACACACACACACACACACACACACACACACACACACACACACACACACACACACACACACACACACACACACACACTCCTCTCAGTTTCTGAGTAAACGAGTGTGTGTGTTTGCAGGTGAAGTACAGAGAGGAGTACGAGAGGAACAAAGGTCGCTCTCAGTTGGAGTTTGGAGACACTCAGACGTACAAAGTGTCCAAAGAAGCGCAGAAGATGCAGAGTGAGGTAAAACTCTTCGACACACTCAGCACACACTGCTCAGCATCAACGTGAACATAAACACACTCTCTGCTCTGTGTGTGTGTGTGTGTGTGTGTGTGTGTGTCTCAGAAAGAGTATCGGAGGGACTATGAGGAGCAGGTGAAGGGGAAAGCCTTGGTGGACGTAGACCAGACACCTGGATACCTGACAGCCCGCCACGCCAGCAGCCTGCTGAGCGAGGTAACACACACACACACACACACAGATGTGGCAATGTATGTGGCATGAACGTACATGTACTGTTTTCATCACGTCTCTCTGCGCTCGCTCACCTGATTGGATCAAACGAACTCGTTTCCCGGCTCTGACTCTCCGTAGAAGGCGTACAGGAAGGACCTGGAGCAGGAAGTGAAGGGGCGGGGCTTATCCGGCATGGGGCTGGAGGAAACACCTGAGCTGCTGAGGGTTAGAAATGCCAATCAGATTCTGAACCAGGTAAAACACACACACACACACTTAGACAGACAACCACGAAACGTGTATGATAAAGACGTACACACTCACTGTGTGTGTGTGTGTGTGTGTGTGTGTGGTCTACAGAAGGAGTACCGCAGGGATCTAGAGCGGGACATTGTGGGTAAAGGCATGGAGCTGAGCGCAGACGTTCTTGAGATACAACGAGCCAAGAGAGCCTCCGAGATCCAGAGCCAGGTAACAGGTCCAGACCGAGACCAGACTAAAGAGGACAGTCTCAGTCTCTGAGACAGACACAGCTTCTTCTCCGGTCTCCGAGTGTGTGTGTGTGTGACGGGGAGACGTGACGTTAGACATGTCACGTTATTTGTTGGAAGTTTTCTCTTCAGTCACAGTGAGATTACGAGATCTGGAGTCCTGCAGATGTTTCTCTCCGCTCGCTATTAGAATATTAGAAATATCTGTGTGTGTGTGTGTGTGTGTGTGTGTGTGTGTGTGTGTGTGTGTGTGTGTGTGTGTGTCACAGAGGTCCTACAAGCAGACCGAGCAGCTCAGAGAAAACTCGTACGGGACGGTGACAGACACTCCTGAACTGCTGCACGCCTCCTACCTCAAAGACATCTACAGCCAGGTGAGTGTGTGTGTGTGTGTGAGTGTGTGTCTGTGTGCATGCCTGTGTGTGTGTGTGTGAGTGTTGGTCTAACTGCTCCTCTTCCTCCTGGCAGAAGAAGTATAAGGACGAAGCGGCGCGCCTGACGGGAAGCTACAGTCTGGTTGCAGAAACTCCAGAGATGGAGCGAGTCAAAGCGAACCAGAGACACGTCAGCTCTGTGAGCGCACACACACACACACACACACACACACACACACACGTTTACATTCTTCTGAACAACATGGCGGTTTAAGACGACGCTGTCTGTCTGTCGCCCTCCAGCTGAGATACTGCTGGGACTCCAAGCTGATGAGAGGACTGATGTCTTCAGTGGCGGAGACGCCGGAGATCGTCCTCGCCAGAGAGAACACCAAGAAGATCAGCGACGTGCGTAACCTCGACTTTCAGCGCTCACGCCGTCTCTCGTGCATGAACGGCAGAAAATGTTTTCAGTGTGTCGACGCTGCGCTCTCCTCTGTCCAGGTCCAGTACAGGGAGGAAGTCGGCCGCGGCACCGCCGTCATCGACACGCCTGAGATGGAGCGAGTCCGACGCAACCAGGAGAACATCAGCACGGTGAGAACACACACACACACACAGGTCAGCAAGTGTGTGTGTGTGAGACTGTTTGTTAGTGTGTGTGTGAGGACAGAGGAAACAAGAGGAGTGTGTGAACGAAGGAGTGTGTGTGTGTGTAATAATGGATGTGTTATGAGGAAGTGATGAGGCCGCCATGAGTGTGTGTGTGTGTTTTGCAATGTCATTAGCAGCCGTTAGCTGACTGTGCAGAACAATCCTCCATTCAGAGGGCAGGACCACACACACACACACACACACACACACACACACACACACACACACACACACACACACACACACACACACAGACCTGGTGTCGTGGCAACCAGGCCGGGTCACTACTGGCAGCTTTTCCACCACTCGATCTCTAATGAGTTCATGGCAGTGTGTGTGTGTGTGTGTGTGTGCGTGTGTGTGTGTGTGTGTGTGTGTGTGTGTGTGTGTGTGTGTGTGTGTGTGTGTGTGTGTGTGTGTGTGTGTGTGTGTGTGTAGATGCTGCTGCCTGGGTCAGAGGTCACGGACAGTCAGTCCGCTGCCTCACGTGCACAGATTCCTCCGACAGCAGACTGTATGTGTCATCACTGACTCTGAAGTCTGATTGGTCAGCCTCTAACATGTGGTCTGTGACTGTACGATACCTAATCTGTCTGTCTGTCTGCCTGTCTGTCTGTCTGCCTGTCTGTCTGTCTGTCTTCTTCAGGTCAAGTACCGGCAGAGTGCCGTGAAGGCCACCAGCATCGGACTGACTCCAGAACTGGAGAGAGTCAGACAGAACCAGGAGAACATCAGCTCGGCAAGACACACACACACACACAGATGCCTCTTTTTCAGGGTATAATCATTCATAATACTGTGTGTGTGTGTGTGTGTGTGTGTGTGTGTGTGTGTGTGTGTGTGTGTGTGTGTGGGTAAACAGGTGAAGTACCAGCGTGGGCTGCAGCAGATGAGAGGCCGCAGCTGCACCGAGCTGGACACACCTGAGTACAGGCGTGTCAGGAAGTCGCAGGACTCGGTCTCCATGGTAGCAGCCTGGTTGCCGTGGCTGCCGCTTGGGTTGCGGGTGGAGCTAACCCGAGTGACGTGGTGGCACCGCGGGTTGGACTGACGCACCGCTACTAACACCGACCAGCAGACAGCATGGAGAGCAGAGCTGTGTGTGTGTGTGTGTGTGTGTGTTAGTAATAAAAGATTTAAAAACATTCACTGTGTGTTTTATTTGCTCACTGACCAAAAGCACCCGAGTGTGTGTGTGTGTGTGTATTCACTGTGTGTGTGTATTCACTGTGTGTGTGTATTCACTGTGTGTGTGTCATTTCTGTGATAAACGTGTGTTTATTCCGTCTTCAACAGGCCAAGTACCACGAGGACTTTGAGCGGGCGCGCGGCCGAGGCTGTACGCCCGGATTGGACGATCCCAGCATGGAGCGCTACCAGAGAGCCAATCAGATGATGGGAGAGGCGGGCTACAGCAAAGGGATCCACCCCCAGGCGATGGAGATGGACAGACGACCAGGAGGCATCATCGTAGGTCAGTGAAGTCACTTTATGGTGCTGTTGGAGTTTGGATCAGGGCTGTGCGTCGGGTCTGTCCGATATGAAGTATCAGCTGCTGCAGACAGCTTAGAGATAGATAAACACACTTGTTAATGCCGAAGGCTTCAGAGATCCGGTGTGATTCCGGGTGTTTACTCCTCCAGAAGCTCCAGGTCTCTCCTCTGCTGTTTCCCCGGCTCAGCAGCTGTCTGTGGGCTAACAGTCCGTCCTCTCCACGTCTCTGTCCTCATGTTGGACTGAGTCCGACTGAACACAACACGAGTCGATGCTTAAGATGCTTAAACATTCGTGGAAGTGGTGTAGGTTGTTAGTTGAGCTCATTCACAGACAGGAGTACACATGTTGGATTATCACAGTCCGTGTAGACGTAGTCAGTGTCCTTCACCTGACCTCTGCCTCCTCTCTGAAGACCTGAAGGTGTGGAGGACAGACCCCGGCTCCATCTTTGACTTCGACCCTCTGGAGGACAACATCCAGTCCAAGAGTCTCCGCAGGATGTCTGGTAGCCACGAGAGGCCACGACAAACCACACCAAAGATGTTGTTGTGTTTGCATGTCACGTGTTTGAGTTCACATCTGCAGACGTCCGTCATTTCTGCTTCAGCGTCCCTGAAGTTCTTTTCTTTACAGAATGAATCAGCATGTTCACAAAATGACTCACAGCTCCGACAGTGATCACGATGAATTCACTGCTTCACTGATTCATTTTAGAGGCACACTGAGACACGGACTAACGTGGAAGAAGAACGTAGATGATCAGCAGCCTTCTCATCTCGTTCATGTCTCATGTCTTCTTTTCTTTTCCTCTCCTTGCTTTCCGTGCCGTGTGCCGTGGTGCTGCCGCCTCCTGCTGCTGGCTGCTTGTCAGAGCGGGCCGACCGCCGCCTGAGCAGGCAGCACTCCCAGCAGTCCCTCACCCACAGTCAGACTCAGTCCGTCAGCTCGCTGACCTCTGACCTCTGGGACCGCAGCAGCAACGAAACTCCCGGTATCTTTGCTCGTGTGGTCTTCCTCACTTAGACACAAAATGACGGAGGCACGCTCGTGTTTGTGCTTGAAGCGTTAATCCACGAATAAAACTTCTTACAGGTTTGAATCACATGGAGTGTCTAACGTTCACAGCAGAGGAGGCTCTTCAGGTGAATCCTAAAGATGCAGGAAGGACTCCTCACACTCTGTCTCTGTCTCTGTGTGTCTCGTGCAGCTCCAGTCCTTCCCGGAGCGTACCACCAGGGTGTCCAGATGCAGCAGCAGCAGCAGTATCACGGCTACATGCACCAGACCAGCATGTCGTCCGTCAGATCCGTCACCTCCCCGCCGCACTCAGCCACCATGGTAACGCTTCATTTCATCCCACCACCAGTTTCACTCTGATCAGCCGTTTATTGGTGCATTTAGATCATTCACACTTTAACGTTCATCCAAAGTCAGACTGTCACCCTACAAATCTATCTAACTTGAAGAATGCTCACTGATTGTGAAGAGTTGCAGGTGTGTCCACGTGTCCCAGTCTGACCTCTCACTGTCGTATTGTCTGCAGCGTGTTTACCGGGCGCTGTACGACTACGCGGCTCAGGACCACGACGAGGTCTCGTTCAGGGACGGCGACGTCATCATCAACGCTCAGCCCATCGACGAGGGCTGGATGTACGGCACCGTGCAGAGAACCGGCAAGTCTGGCATGCTGCCGGCAAACTACGTGGAGTGTTGCAACTAGAGGAGCGAGCGAGGGAGGAGGAGGCGGAGGAGGAAGAGGAGGCGGAGGAGGAGGTGGTGAAAAAATAAAGTAACAAATCAAATCCAGCCTCACTCGCTGTTAGAAAATCAGCAGTCGGTGATGTTCTTTGCATTGTGACATCACATCCAGACGTGTTCAGCTGTTTGTGGACAGGCACTAAAGGTCGTCTGTCACAGTTCGTAAACACACAATAATTCCTGGACACACAGAACATCACACACTGACAGATTATCTGAGGACGGAGGTCAAAGAGAGGAAGGCTATAAATCTAGCATGCTGTCGATACGTTATGTCAACCTTTACAACTAGAGGAGGGAATAAGAGCGCGAGCATGCATGAAGAGCGAAGGTGTGAGAGTAGAAATTATTTTAACAGCCTGCAGCAAACTTTGTTAGATCATCGGCTCAGAGTGGAATAAAACTAGTAATGAAGAAAAAAGCAGGTTTAGATTAAAGTCTGGTGATGCTCTGTGCTTTTCTCATGGTCAACAACATGACTAACAAGTATTTAACTCAATGTGTGGATTAATCCGCCGCTGAAAATAGTCCCCAACAAATCCAGTATTAAAAACAGAAGCTGTTTTTTTAACGTCTTCGTGACAAACACGAGAAGTCGCACTGTTGTTGTTTTGGTGTTTGACAATGAGAAAGATGTTCAGCATCAGCGGACTGTCCTTTTAAAGGTGGAGGAGAAATGAGGAGGAGCAGAGGAAGGAAGGAAGGACGGAAGGAAGGAAGGAAGGAAGGAAGGAAGGAAGGACAGAGAGATCTGTCTTTAAGAGATGAGAGTGAGAATGGAGATGATCCGAGGGGTGAATTTGAAATGAGCGATGGCTGGTTAGGAGGACGGTGTAGAGATCTCTGGAGTTGAGTCATTTATTTCTCCTGACTTTGAGTTTTCATGTTCAGGTGAGTGTTGTTCAGGTTTCTGAGAGATCCCACAGCGACACTAACCTCTGTGTTTGTGAAGGACTTCAACTAACGCACTGTGTCTTTCTGTTTGTGCTGTCCACACACACACACACACAGTTTATGTCTGAGCAGACGTGTGTGTACGTCAGGCCTTCAGGTTTCTGTACGTTGCAAACTATTTTGATACACCGGCTCCCGTCTTTGTTTTGGAAAGATATATTTTACTCTTCTACCTGTACTCGTGTTTTAGGGTTCGTCGTCTTGCCGTGTGGATCGCATCCCGGTCACGTGTCGAATAAAAACGTCAGCCAGTTTGTCACTCAAGAACATTTTGTTACTTTCTATGTTTGACTTCATGAATATTAGATGCAATAGAATAGATTTTACTGAGTATTCATATGTTAACTGTGTTGATTTGGGAAGTTTATAATTCCTTTGATTTCTGACTTCTAATGTCACCGCTGTAAAGTTTTGATTTATGTCGCACAGATTATACTAAGTTTATATTATTTGAAATTATATATCACTCAATCTCAGTTAAGTTTTTTTTTTTTTTTTTGCCATATGATAATTGCAGTGTGTTACATGTGGTAGAAATAAAACATAATTTGTCAACAGAAGTGTGGCTCGGTTTATTCACATCTTAAAGACTGTTTATCAGAATTTAACATAACTTATTAGACTTATAATTTGGCTGCTATATTTATATTTATATATATTAACTGTGACATTTACGGGGCAAATCAAAACAATTCATTCGGTAATTTAAGTGCCAGAATAAAAATAAACCAATTAATTATATTTATCACAGATGTAGATAAAGATTTTTTTAATCTGTCGACCTTTTATTTTGAAATTTGGTGCCGGAAGTCCGCTTTGATTTACATTCATAGCACAGACTGTCTTTAGTCTGTTTTAGTGTGAAATGGGGATTTAAATGAAACATTTCGGGGAACATTTGTCATTTGAGCAGAAATTATTAAATTAAATTTTCTGTCCAGTCGACAGTTCCGGTGTTGTGGTTAAATCTGTTCCCCAGTTTATTTGTGCTTCCTCTTAATTTAACCTGACCGACTTTAACCCTTTAAAAGTAGAAAGTGACTGCAAATAAAAATGTTTTATACAAATAAATGTTGACAATAATAAATAACAGACACTTTTAATTCTCCCCAAATATAACATGAGGCTGAACAGCCCGCATACAGCAAAGAAACGGCCCTGGTGACGGCGCTAAGGGGGGACATAATTCTAAGGGTTACCTCGGTCGCCGTAACACTACTGCTGTCGGTGAGTCTCTATTGCGCATGCGTGTCGGTAGTAATTCGTTCGCAGCCTGCCCCTGTCGGACGCTGAATGAGCTCGAGCTGATTTCGGCCTCAAAATGATGAAATTTCTGCCCAAACTGCTGCTGCTGGCGCTGCTGGCCTTCCCGGCGACCCTCCTCACCAAAGGTGAGTCCGTGTTTCGGCTGCTCTCAGCGGCCAGAGAAAGAAAAGGAGGGGGGCGGTTTAACCAGCTACCAGAGCATTAGCATGCTAGCGTTAGCTGCTAAGCTAACTAGCCGCTGTGTCATGTCGCTGTCTGAAATTAGCTGCGGATTAAAAACTCTTCTTCACTCTGTCAGTGAGTCTCTGAACGGTTTCACCTGCGCTGTCTCTTTCTCTGGAGCTTTACCTGTCCGCATAGGTGAGCTACAGTTAGCCACAGTTAGCTGCATGTGCGCCTGCTTACACTGACGTGTCCTTACTGTCGGCTATTAGCCGTTAGCCGGGAAGCTAAGCGGCTCTGCTAACGCGCTAACTGTGTCACCCAGCAGCTCCTGAACAAATGAAACATTTTAATTAACTCTTAATGAACTCAGTGATGATTAACACACAGCACACCTGGTTACATTAAACTGGCTGAATGTCACCTGTTATCAGGCTAGCTGCAACTAGCTTTAACAGCTAACTCACCAGGGAAGTCCAAACTGCGGCCCGCGGTCAGCTTCGGTTGTCAGACTGAAGATTTGTCTTCTGCTGCTGCCGTCACATCAGGACTTCAGCTCAGATTAGAACCTGTTTTTATCAGACGTTTGATTAACTGAGTTTGTCCTGCAGCTGCTTAATCTGACTGATCTGAGTGATGTGGTGAAACAGCTGAGATTTAAAGTTCGAGCTGTCTGTACTCTTCTTCGTCGTCGTCCTCTCTCTCGTGGGCATGAAGGTGGAGGTGTGTGGTGCTCAGACGCTCCAGTCAGCGCGCCTCAGTCTCCTTCATGTTGAACCGCAGACGTAAATCATCTTTCTCTCATCGCCTCGCTCGGTGCTTCTTGTTTTGTGGGTGAAGGAGAGAGCTGGAGGTGAAGACCTCAGAACTCTGACGCGTTCCTTCGTTTCAGGGCCGGAGGTGAGCGCTCAGGATCTGACTGAGGACGAGGAGGCCGAGGCCGTGGACGAGGACGTCGTGGACGACGTGACCGCTGAGGACGAGGACGACGAGGCGGAAGTGGAAGACGACGAGAACGCGGAACTGGTGAGTGAAGTGAGTATCACCTAATAATCAATCAATGCAGATCAATGCACACACCTGTCATGTTTTATACATAGTGTGTACTGTGAGGTGACGCCCACCTGAGAGTCTGAAACTGTGTGTGTGTGTGTGTGTGTGTGTGTGTAGACGGAAGAAAAAGAAGATGAAGAAGAAGAAGCGTTGGTTGGCGAGGTGAAGGCTTCCCCCAACGCTGACACCACCATCCTGTTCGTCAAAGGAGAAGGTCAGTGCTCTGCGTGTCCGTTCAGATTATGGATGGACGACGACGTGTCGTGCTGAGCTGTGTTTGTTTCTCTCTTCAGACTTCCCGGCCAACAACATCGTCAAGTTCCTGCTCGGCTTCACCAACAAAGGATCAGAGAACTTCGTAGTCGAGTCTCTGGACGCTTCTTTCCGTTACCCACAGGTACGAAAACACGGTCCACTTCCCTCCTTCAGCACCAGAACGACCTCTGGACTCCTCTGACTTTGGTTCTGTCTGTCTCCGTCAGGATTACCAGTTCTACATCCAGAACTTCACGGCTCTGCAGCTCGGCATCGTGGTTCCCTCCGGCAGACAGGCCACCTTCGAGTACTCGTTCATCCCCGCCGAGCCGATGGGAGGGCGGCCGTTTGGACTGGTCATCAACCTGAACTACAAGGACGGAAACGTAAGGAGAGGAGGGCGGGTCACTGCTGACTTCAATGAGAGGAGAGTTCACACACTGACCTCTGACCTCTCTTCTTCTCTGCAGGGAAACATTTTCCAGGACGCCGTGTTCAACCAGACGGTCACCATCACTGAGAAAGAGGACGGACTGGACGGAGAGACGTGAGTCTGCTTGTTTGACACACTCGTCTGTCTCCTGCTCTGTCCTTCCTCGTCGTCGCTCATCGTTCTTCTGCCCTCCTCTTCTCTCTCTCTCTCTCTCTCTCTCTCTCTCTCTCAAAGGATCTTCATGTACGTCTTCCTGTCAGGCCTCAGCCTGCTGGTCGTCGTCGGCCTTCACCAGCTGCTGGAGTCCAGGAAGGTAAAACGAACACAGCCAGACTCCAACACGACGTCAAACAGCTCCGACTCTGAGGAGAATTTGTTGATTTTATTGAATCAGCTGGACGAAACACGACGTGGAAACTTCACGTGTAGAGCTCCTGTCCAGTCTGTGCAGAGTGTGCATGTCTAATCTCACATCACGACCTCGTCATCGAGCTGGTTTCACTGCACAGCCGCCTCAAAATGTCACAGCGGCTCTTTAGAAAGTGACGAGCGAGGCGTCAGAACAAACATCTGCTGCATGAAACGTGTCGGCTCATCTTGAGTTTATGACGGCAGGTAAACATGGAGGAAAACAGGTTTCTTACACACTGTGTGTCTTTGTGTGTGTGTGTGTGCGCAGAGGCGGCGTCCAGCTCCAAAGGTGGAAATGGGAACTTCGAGCCACAACGACGTGGACCTGAGCTGGATCCCTCAGGAAACGCTCAACCAGATCAGTACGTATGCTTCGGTTTCCTGCACCTCCACCCACACCTGATGCTCCACCTCCGTGCCGTGTCGTCTTCAGCTGCTAGTTAAAGTCTAGCCTCAGCGTCTCGGGCTGCATGTTGACCCGACACTATAGAGCTGCAGATTTGTGTCTTTAATTCTGAAATCTGGAAATCTGGTACTGATTCAGAGCTTGTTGACGTATTATTTCTATAGCTTATTTCCCCGTTCGCATCAACACGAAGCTTCAGTCACTGCACACCGTGACGACGCGTCCCTCCGTGTTTCTCTCCTCCCATAATCAGCTGATGTGTTCTCTCTTCCTGCTTCACCTGTTTCTGAATCAACTTTAACCTCGGCTGTGGCTCCAAGGATCACTCACGCTTTGTCTTCTCTCTCTCTCTCTCTCGCCGCCTTCTCGCTCATGTTTTCCTGCGTCTTCAGTGCAGAGTCGCAGAGGTGAGGTCTGCTTTGTGTCGTGTGGCTGTGTGAATCAAACCTGAATGCAGCGCTCATGTTTCAGACTCCGATCATTTTTATCATCAGTTTGGACAGACTGTCCCGTCCTACTGAACACCACGTCATCATCATCAGATCTTCATCATGTTGGTCATTTGTGTGTGTGGAGACATGAAGTCTGTGCTCAGTATTAAAGGTCCAGTGTGTGGCACAGATGGAACATGACTAACTCTGAAAGTAAAAATGAGTCTTGAGTCTGCAGACGAGGAGACAAACTAAACACTGACTCGAGATGAAGACTTAACAGTCGCTGTAGTTTCTCCTCTGTGCGGTGAGGGAGGTTGCAGTTTGCAGCTGAACCACCAGATGTCAGTAAATCCTCGACACTGGACCTTTAAACTAAAAATAAAAAACGTTTGAAACGGTGAGAGCTGATTTCAGTGTGACGTCCTCTCAGCGCCGTGTTTGCATTCCTCCATCTGTCTGCATGTGTTATTAATAATCTCTGAAAGATGAACAGCCTGGAGCGAGCCGCAGGTCGGCCTTCTGTTCTGTGCGAAACAAACACGAAGTTATGTGTGAAAACTTGTCTCCTCCTTCCTCCTCCAGACAAAGCGTCTCCAAAAAGATCTCCTCGCAAAAGAAGCCAGAAACGCTCAGCCGGCTCGGACGAGTGACGGGCGCCCGACGACACGGCGGCAGAACTTCACCCGACCGTCTACGTAAGAGGAGGAGGCGATGATGGAGGCGATGATGGAGGAGATGATGGAGGGCTGTGAGCACCACGCCGAGCAAACTCTGCTCTCTACTGAGAAACTTTAACCAGTGCCAAGCACAGCGATGGCTGGCTCTCTACTTTCAGCTTAAAACTGTTGAACACACACACACACACACACACACCATTTTGTTTAACGATCACAGGAGGGAGAGACGTCCTGAAGGTGTGTGTTGGGTTTGAAAAAAACATTTTTCTATAAAGGTTGTTGGTTTTCTTTTTTTGATTGTTTGTTAGTCAGAAAACTGCTGAGTCATCATTGTGAGATTACGTTGTAGTTGTTTGTTACCTCGCACTCTGGTGTCGGGCTGTAACGAGGCGTGGATTGATGGATTGAGTCGACAGATAAAATGTTGTCCAGCCTGTGAAATGTCGAGATGTCTCTGAACGTCTGAGTCACTGTTTTCTACGTCTTAGACCAAATAAACGAACAAACTGCAGATTAACTGGATGATTACTTTGAGTCACGGTAACAAGCGCAGCGAGGACTCGGTGCCGTCCGTCAAGAGTCCAGACCTTTTTTTGCCGAGTTTGAGACCTTTGCACGAGAACGCGATCCTACAGACGGCGTGAGGGAACAAGAATGTGGTCGGTAGCAATCGTTCGTGAATTTGAACATCACGTTGAAGAAGCGTTCCTTACAGTCAGACGGGTTTAAAATTCTCCTTGCGACTTCCTAAACGGTTTCTGTGTCGTCTGACGGTAAATGAAATGTTTGTTTTGATCCGCTCGCTGTCTTCAAATTGCTCTCTTTTCCGTAATGGACAACGAGAGCAATTTGAAGACCGCGAGCGGATCAAATGATCTCGTGAACCCCGTCGCAGTCAGATTTGAACCCCCGGTTGCTTGCATGTTCCGGGCGATGCAGGCTAACGCGTGACTTGTTTTCTACTTTTCTCTCCTCAAGCAGCTTTTTGTTTTTCAAAATCAGAAAAATAACTTGCCGAGCGGTGAAATTGAGTCTTTTTTTGTTTGTTTCTTTTTCTTTGGATTGTAAAAACTGTTGAACTGGCTGAAGCACTGGTGTAAATACTGGCTGATGATGAACTGAATTAACGAGCTAATTTATTCGAGTGACAGATTTGGGGGGTTTGAACAGGGAGGTTTTGTGCACTGTTTTTTTTTATTATTTTACCACTAGATGGCGACACTGGCTCACTCTGCAGGCCGTAGACTTCCTGTACTACACACAGTTTTTGGATGTGAACTGTCGCATCATGTCGGACTCTTGGACGATCCGACAGACAAACAGGAAACACGCGGTCCAAATCCGCAGCCGAGGTTTGTCGGTACCACTCGAACGCCCACAGAGAACTGAGCTGATGTTTAGGTTTTCTGAAGCGATGGGGCTGTCATTCATAGATAGAAGCTGATACTTTTATTGCTTTTAAATGTGCAGGAAATAAACTTTGATGATTTGCTGTCGGCTGCTGTTTCATTTTGTTCTTAGAAATGGATTTAAACTGATGGCAACAAAAAAAATGAATTTCTGGAAGGAATAGGATATGGAATGGATATGCTAATGAGGTGATACCAATTAAAATCAAATCAATTGTATAGCCCAAAGTCACAAAACACATTTGCCTCAGAGGCTTTACAGTCTGTACAGGGAGTGACCCCCTCTGTCCTCAGACCCTCGGTTCCAGTGTGTGTCTGATATTTCTTCAGAGGAAACTTTTAAGATGTCAGCAGTCACTTCAAATAAAAAACAAAAAGTACTGAAACATGATTGATGTGGTGAGTTTACACCCTCCCTCCCCCTCTTCCTTCCTTCCTTGTCCTAGCTCGACCTGATCTGTCACATTCCTTCCTTCCTGCCTCGAGGCTCTCTGACAAACTTTAAAGTGAAAGGGACTTTTGTCTTTGTAACAAACTCTTTGGATTGATGACATGAAGAGAAGCAGACTGTTTCTGACGAAGATGAAGATGTCTGTGCTGTTTGTGATTCTGATGCACGGTAAGAAAAATATCCAGATACATTTGATGGTGAAGGTGTCACATGATGTAAAGGTGTCACATGATGGTAAAGGTGTCACATGATGGTAAAGGTGTCACATGATGGTAAAGGTGTAACATGAAGGTAAAGGTGTCACATGATGTAAAGGTGTCACATGATGTAAAGGTGTCACATGATGTAAAGGTGTCACATGATGGTAAAGGTGTAACATGATGTAAAGGTGTCACATGATGTAAAGGTGTCACATGATGGTAAAGGTGTCACATGAAGGTAAAGGTGTCACATGATGTAAAGGTGTCACATGAAGGTAAAGGTGTCACATGATGTAAAGGTGTCACATGATGGTAAAGGTGTCACATGAAGGTAAAGGTGTCACATGATGTAAAGGTGTCACATGATGGTAAAGGTGTCACATGATGGTAAAGGTGTAACATGAAGGTAAAGGTGTCACATGATGTAAAGGTGTCACATGATGTAAAGGTGTCACATGATGTAAAGGTGTCACATGATGGTAAAGGTGTAACATGATGTAAAGGTGTCACATGATGTAAAGGTGTCACATGATGGTAAAGGTGTCACATGAAGGTAAAGGTGTCACATGATGTAAAGGTGTCACATGATGGTAAAGGTGTCACATGAAGGTAAAGGTGTAACATGAAGGTAAAGGTGTAACATGATGTAAAGGTGTCACATGAAGGTAAAGGTGTCACATGAAGGTAAAGGTGTCACATGAAGGTAAAGGTGTCACATGATGTAAAGGTGTCACATGAAGGTAAAGGTGTCACATGAAGGTAAAGGTGTCACATGATGGTAAAGGTGTCACATGAAGGTAAAGGTGTAACATGATGTAAAGGTGTCACATGAAGGTAAAGGTGTCACATGAAGGTAAAGGTGTCACATGAAGGTAAAGGTGTCACATGATGTAAAGGTGTCACATGAAGGTAAAGGTGTCACATGAAGGTAAAGGTGTCACATGATGGTAAAGGTGTCACATGATGGTAAAGGTGTCACATGAAGGTAAAGGTGTAACATGAAGGTAAAGGTGTCACATGAAGGTAAAGGTAGTAAAGGTGTGGCTCTGTCAGGTGTGGCTCTGTCTGGTTTCTGCGTTCAGAGATGACTGAGTTAACGTGAAGCGTGACGAGTTGACAAACCTGTCTGCAGCCGTCACGTGTCAGGATAACTTGACTCACAGATTCAGATTATTAATACAGAATATTATTATTATTCATAAAGGTACAGTTATATTTACGCTGTGTTTCACCTGTCTGTGTGTGTCCCCACAGTTTCCCAGCATGCCTCAGGTGTTGAGGTGTATGAAGGGGTGGAGTCAGTCGTGCTGCCCTGCCAGTTACAAAGCTTATTGGAGGAGCCCACAGTGATGTGGAGCCGCTTCGACCTCAACCCCACAACCATCCACTGGCACCAGAACAGTAGTGAGCCTTATGTTCAAAACCAGCATTACAGCAACAGAACCTCGATGTCAGCTGACGCTCTGAACACTGGAGACTTCAGCCTCACTCTGAACAAACCCCGCCTCTCTGACAGCGGCACCTACACCTGCACCGTCCACAATAACAGACATGATCTGAGACTGACAGACGTACAGCTGGAGGTCAAAGGTGAGGAGCAAACCAACCAGAGGTCACTGCTGTAGACACATGCTGTGTTTCAGTTCAGATCCTTCCATTAGGACTCTTCCATGTAGTACTTGGTGTACTCTGTGTACTTCCTGGTGTAGTGCTCTAATTTCAGCAGGGTAATGTTACCTCAATTTGACTACGGCCATTAACTGACCAGAAATTTCACTGCTTCTTGTTCTTCTCTGAATTTGAATTGAGTGGAGCATTAGCTCCAGCATCTGACCTCCATGATAAAATATAAACATACGTCCAACCTCCATTTGTATATTGAGGTATTCACCTCAGCCTCTTCAGCTCCATCTGCTCCCTCAGCCGTCATTTCCTCAATGCCATTGGTCGCTCCCCTTCAGCTACGTAGACAAAATGGTGTCCGCCCCAGATCCTCACAGTACTGACTTTAGACAGAGTGAACGACCTGAGGACTGATGCAGGAACAGATCTGAGGTCAAATATCAGGCATGTGGACATGAATGTATTATCAGACCTGGATATAGTTTTCTCTGCATGAGTTATGGGATAAAGGTTCAAACATACATCCAGGTGTCGGCTCATGAAGAGCCTTGATGTGCACACACAGACACAGCAGGTTTTCCAATTAAACGGCAGGTGTAAACGTGCCGCAGTTCTTCTGTGTGAATGCTCGGAGAATCACGATGAACCCAGAAGCACAACAAAGCAGAATCTCCCTGACAGGCTGGACCTAAGCGACATGGATGACAGGACGGATCCACATGGATTGAGGAAGATTGATGCAGACTGCAGCTGCATTGATGACCTTGAAGGGAAAGTCCAGGATCTGTGAAGACAGCCTCCAGGACTCTGAGGGGTGTGTCCCGTTCTTGCTCATTCTACCCATAGAAGAGGCTTGGACCAGAGAGAAGGGTTGTAGGAAGGCATGCAAGACAGAGCCGTCTCCACCTCTTGATTCATGCACAGGTAATTTGGTAAATCTGAGCAGGACACGAGTCCTCAGGTGACTGAGACACGAGTCCTCAGTCCTTCAGACTGGAACTGGCAGGAAACTGCATCTGGTTTAAGGTTTTTGTATCCTGGACTGCGACCATCGGGACCTTAGCGGGTCCACGTGAATGTTACCAGCACTGACAATGAATCCCAGCTACATCTCAAAGACATGGATTCCACGCTTCTGTCTCTTGGGGTTAGGTTTAGGTTTGGGGTCCAGGCCCTCACCTGAAAAGAAAAAAATTGAACATGGTATCCAGTTCTGGTAATATATCTGTGAAGCTTTAAAATGAATACTTTAGGATCATGTAACTCATGTTGATGTCCACAGAAACGTACACCTTCCCAGCTGAGGCCTGGATCATTCTCCTGGTTGTTCTGGTTCTCCTGGTTGCTGCTTTGAGTCTTGCAGCAGTATATCTTCGGTACAGAACCATCACAGGTATGTTATGTGTGTGTTTGAGCAGGTTTACTGTAGTTGTTCTGTCCTCTGCTTGGTTGAAAAGCTGATTACTACCCATAAATTGAAATAATAAATGTGTTTACAGAAAACCAAAGTCCAGTTGTAGATAGATTGTCCAGCTGTTGGTAGTGTTGTAGAGGAGGTCCTCTCTGCAGAGCTGAAGGACTTCAGGAGGTTTGTGAAGGTAGAGAGGGACGCCCCTGATCTGGAACTAGTAGGACGTTCCACCAACATTCTGTATCAGGACATTCAAATGTGGTGGGTGCAGAACCAAAGACTACTTTGTAGCTAGCATTTGAATTTGATGTTGGCTGCTACAGGTAGACAGTGGAGTGGATTTTGAGAGGTTGAGCTGGAGGTGGTGTTTCTTCATCCATGTGGAGATATCTGAGAGACGTTCAGAGACCTGGGCAGAGACCGAGGGGTCATCAGGTGGAAATGACAGAAAGAGCTGAGTGTCATCTGCATAGCAGTGATACAGAGAGGTGGTTTGAATAGAGAAGAGAAGGGGCCTCTGTGAGGTAGGATTCAAACCAGTATTACAGATCAGAGTACTTCATGGAGTACTTCATGATCCTGTAGTAGATGTTACATCTGAAAAAAGGACGGGCGAAACGCGCTCGGGCTGAACCAATAATGAGTTCCATCTAAACATTAAATTCAGCAGAATCAAATAACATAGTGCCAATAAAGAGACTAAACTGGCGACATGGGCAGTTACAGTTTAGTTACAGATGTGTTTTCATTCTGTTCATGTTGTGATCTGTGCCATCAGATTTAACAAGATCGTACAGCTGTGTTTGATAAAAGTCCAGTGCCACAGTAGATGAACTACAGTTCACCTGTTACTGTGTGATAAATACAGTCACTGTGCTCAGGTGTGGCTGTTCAAACCACCACTTCACATCCTCCTTTGTCTCTGCTCAGACGTGTTTCATGTGTGCACACGTGTAGATAAGACACACACACATATTCCTTCTAACGTGTGTTTCACCCACACACACACCTTTTATTCTCTGATGTAGATCAGGCTGTATTGTTTATCCATATATTCCATATTTTCTTCTTAATAAATGTTTGTGTACACGTACTGCTCTCTTCATGTTGTACAGAGTGAATGAAGCCAGCCTCTTCTATGTCAGTGCTCGGACTCCTTCACTGTTCACTTAGTCAACTCGTATTTGAGGCCGAAGCATATTTTGGTTATTAGTCCCTGATTTCAGGCCGGTGCTCCGTGATTATCAATTAGAATTGATAACTTTTATTTATTAACTTAAATAACAAGTGTTCCCTTTTAACCATTTGGAGATTCTCGTCACCATGGTAGCAAGAGGACTCTGTGTGTTTGTGTGTGTGTTTGTCCAGCTGATGCTGATGTGGCTTGTTGTCCTCATAGTCTCCAAGGTGGAGGTGCAGGTGGAGCAGGGCACCAGGTCTGTCAGGCTTCCCTACACAACCAAAGTCCAGCAGCTTGACAACGTCACAGTGGAGTGGAACCGCTCTGACCCAGAACCCATGAAGGTCCATGTTCACCAGAACGGCCGGGACCATCCTGACAAACAAGACAACTTTTACCGCGACCGCACAAATATGAAGGAAGAGCCACTGAGAACTGGAGACCTCAGTCTAACGCTGAAGGACCTCTGCTACACAGACTGTGGCACCTACATCTGCACCGTCCACAAGGGAGGAGAGATCCTGGCACAGAAAGCAGTGCGGCTCCAGGTCAAAGGTCAGTATTGTACATACAGGTCCGAGGTCAGTGTTAGCTGAGATAGACGACCAACATTAATGTAACGTTTGTCTTCACACCACGTCATGCCAAATCATGAATAACTGCATTTTAACTGCAGCCTCACAGCAGGACACACCAAGTGGAGCTGTTCAGGGTCCAACCTGAGATGGTCTCCTCCCTCAAACCAAAGTCACATCTGTACTTAAACTGACTGGACCAACATGTCTGTGCTGGTGACCAGAGAGGAAACTGTTTAAAAGTCTCTCTGTGTGCAGCTCTCAGTACTTTAAGAGGTTCTAACTGAATCTCTGTGGTTTGGAGTTCACTGTGACTCCTGTGTTCCTCTGTGTACTTTCACATATCAGTCTTATTAGTCACACAGTGCAGTGTTAGCAGTGCTGTTCATTAAAAACAGGTCTACACAACATGAATGTGGACTTTATAAGCTTTACTTTGTGTATTTGTATATTGTTTTTTTATATATATTATATATAATATGTAATTTTAATATCAACAGGTCGTAATTGTCTTTGTTTCTGTGTCTTCTCTTTTAAAGATAGTGGTCTGCAGGAGGTTTTAGATGAACATAAGATCAGTCTGAAGACGAGATGTGAACGTGTGACTGAAGGAAGTGATGAAACAGGAAGTGGAACCCTCCTCAATGAGATCTACACTGAGCTCTACATCACAGAGGGACAGAGTGAAGAGGTTAATACCCAACATGAGGTGAGGCAGCTTGAGACAGCTTCCAAGAAGAAGGAGACCCTCCATGACACTCCCATCAAATGCCACGACATCTTTAAAGCCTTACCTGACCAACAGAGACACATCAGAGTCGTTCTGACCAACGGCGTCGCTGGCGTTGGAAAAACCTTCTCAGTGCTGAAGTTCACTCTGGACTGGGCAGAGGGCTCGGAGAACCAAGATGTCAGTCTGGTGGTTCTGCTCTCGTTCAGGGAGCTGAACTTGATCAAAGATGAGCGGTTCAGTCTTCTCAGGCTGCTCCATGTTTTCCATCCAACATTACAGAAGGTCACAGCAGAGAAGCTCGCTGTCTGTAAACTTCTGTTCATCTTTGACGGCCTGGATGAAAGCAGACTTTCACTGGACTTCAACAACAAAGAGGTCGTGTCTGATGTCACACAGGAGTCATCAGTCAGCGTGCTGTTGACAAGCCTCATCAAGGGGAACCTGCTTCCCTCGGCTCTCATCTGGATAACTTCCAGACCTGCAGCAGCCAATCAGATCCCTCCTTCACGTGTTGACAGGGTAACAGAAGTACGAGGCTTCACTGACGCTCAGAAGGAGGAGTACTTCAGGAGGAGAGTCAGTGATGAAGATCTGTCCAGCAGAATCATCTCACACATCAAGACCTCCAGGAGCCTCCACATCATGTGTCTGATCCCAGTCTTCTGCTGGATCACTGCTACAGTTCTGGACCACATGTTGACCACAGACCAGAGAGGAGAGCTGCCCAAGACCCTGACTGACCTGTACTCACACTTCCTGCTGGTTCAGACAAAGAGGAAGAAGAAGAAGTACGATGAAGGACATGAGACGAGTCCACAGAAGCTGACGAAGGCTGACAGGGAAGTTCTTCTGAAGCTGGGGAGGCTGGCGTTTGAACAGCTGGAGAAAGGAAACATCATGTTCTACCAAGAAGACCTGGAGCAGTGTGGTCTGGATGTCACAGAGGCCTCGGTGTACTCAGGAGTTTGTACAGAGATCTTCAAAAGAGAGAGTGTGATCTTCCAGAAAACAGTCTACTGCTTTGTTCATCTGAGCGTTCAGGAGTTTCTGGCTGCAGTCTACCTGTTCCACTGTTACACCAATGAGAAGACAGAGGTACTGGAGGACTTCCTGACAGAGGAGGAGGAGGAGGAGAAGGAGGAGGAGGAGGAGGAGGAGGAGGATGAGAATAGTGATTTCCTGAAGAAGGCCATGGAGAAATCCCTTCAAAGTAAAAATGGTCACCTGGACCTGTTTGTTCGCTTCCTTCATGGCCTCTCTCTGGAGTCCAACCAGAGACTCTTAGGAGGCCTGCTGGGTCAGACAGACAACAGTCCAGAAACCATCCAGAGAGCCATCAACAACCTGAAGGAGATGAACAGTGATGATATCTCTCCTGACAGAAGCATCAACATCTTCCACTGTCTGATGGAGATGAACGATGACTCAGTCCATCAGGAGATCCAAGAGTTCCTGAAGTCAGAGAACAGATCAGAGAAGAAACTCTCTGAGATCCACTGCTCAGCTCTGGCCTACATGCTGCAGATGTCAGAGGAGGTTCTGGATGAGTTGGACCTGAAGAAGTACAACACATCAGAGGAGGGACGACAGAGACTGATTCCAGCTGTGAGGAACTGCAGAAAGGCTGTGTAAGTCCAGATGTGATGAACCTTAGAAAACAATGTAAAGCTGCACACAAGCACCTGACTGAGGTAAATACATCAGGGGCCTCATGTACAAAGGTTGTGTACACACAAAAATGTCCCGTGTGTCTTTTTCCACGCTCACATTCAGATGTATCAAACGTGAAATGACCGTGGAAATGTGCAGTGCCTCACACCAACTTCATGGCTGGCGTACGCATGTTTCTACAGCTATTGTTCCTTTGGTGACACTTAGAGGTGATGCTGGGAAACTGTTAATAATGTGAAAACAAGTAGTCAGAGTGATGTGCACATCAGAGCATAGCTGTGGGAAGACATTCTCAGCAGGGGGTGCTGAGAAAAAAAAGATCTGTGCTGCACTTAACTCGCAACTGGCTATATTGATAAAAAAAATAATATACTAGTGAGGCTTGACTCCTACACAATGGCAATATTGTTACATGCAGCGGTGACGCCTGCGTTATTTATTCACAAAGCCACCCAGAAAATACAGACTGATACCAGTGAAGCATATGTAGCCTACGTGTAGCTACAGAGTTTTCTATCACGCCCCTGACTGTCTCCCCGTGTTCAGTATTCATGTCAGTAAAAGCCGGCATAAAGTTGGAACCGTCAGCCGCTGCGCACTTCTGCATTCATTCATTGTGGTTCATTTAAGTGGTATATTGTATTCTGCCTTCATCTGGTGGGCTCCCATCACTCCGATGAGAGCTGCTGTGTCACCCACTAAAGAGGCCACTCTCTTGTCGAAGGGGGGAGTCCACTCCTGTCTCCCCGCCTGTTGCGGTCAGGCTTCGGAGGTGGGCAGAAACCCTCTGCTTCACCTCTACCTTGAGATCTGACCAGATCCCACGGCATTTACAGCCTCACACACCCACTGATGTCTTTTTTCGTCATATTTATCCAGCCAAAACAGAATCTCCCTGCGCGTCTCCACTTTGGACCTCTGCATGTGTGCCCAATTCTACGTTGATTGGGATGTACAAAAGAAACATGCTTGGATCCATGCGTACGCACACTTTTTTGCGCGTATGACAGTTTTCGGGTTTAGGCGTATGCCAAGTTCCACGTGGAAATCCACGCAAGTATTTGTACATGAGGCCCCAGATCCCCTCTAACCAACAGTCATTTCATATGCTGTGATATTTCTTGACGCTTGGCCAAGGAGAATCAGGAACACTCATCAGAAGTTCATCAGAAGTTCATCAGAAGTTCATCAGAAGTTCCTGAGTTAGTCACATTCTACAGAATTCAAAGTCAAAGCCAAACAACTAATTCAGCCGAGGACCTCAAGGCCCACATGTGACCTTGTGTAACCTAAGAGTAGAAAACTCCATAACACCTCTAAAGTGTCTGTAGCTGTGGATGTTGTTGTGAATGGTTGTTTGTCTCTATGTGCCCTGCAATGAACTGGCGACTTGTCCACGATGTACCACACCTTTCGCCCAGTGTCAGCTGGGAGAGGCTCCAGCCCTCCATGACTCGAGTGAGCATACACAGTTACAGATAATGTAATGTATGTAAAAACAAATGCAGCTCCCTGTAGATCAAAATGTGACACGTTTACATCACCATCATTTTTGTCTGAGGCACAAATTTTGGGTTCATTATGTTGTTCAAGGACACTTTGACATGTGGACAGGAGGAGCTCAGGTTTCAAACCACAAACCTTCTGATGACTGACCAGTTCAGATGACCCGACCTACAGCCGCTCATGTTAATGTGCTCAGTGGTCTAAATGCATAGAGTCTGTTTTTATAACTGTCAGATTTTATTTGACTTTAAGTTTTATATTCTCTGTCATCACAGACTTTCTGGCTGTGGACTCTCAGAGACTCACTGTGAAGTCGTGGCCTCAGCTCTGAAGTCCAACTCCTCCCATCTGACAGAGCTGGACCTGAGTTTAAACAAGCTGCAGGATTCAGCAGTGAAGACACTGTGTGCTGGACTGGAGAGTCCAAACTGCAGACTGCAGACTCTGAGGTCAGTTCATGTGTTCTGCTCTGTGTATCGACCAAATTTAAGTCCATAACAGACTTTTTAAATTTCCGTCATTTCACTTTTTTTCTTGGTTTGTCTGAGCACAAATCACAACAACTCAACAGTCTGACTCTGAATTTCGTCTGTACTCAAAGTGGATTGATGTGAGTCAGGATGTTGTTGGATTTATCCAACAGCTCGCTGAAACATTAAATCAATATTTATTGATTATGTGAAACAGATCTACATATAAACTAGAGACCATCATGTGACAGTCGTTACTACACTGATACATCAGTACTCGTGGGTCGGACCACAGCCATCTTGGACCTCAGCCTTCATTCTGATCTGAACTACACACCTGTGACGTTTCATGGCTCCATCTTGGACTTCATGATTTGTTATTAGAGACTAACGTGCTCTCTTCCTGTTTACATCACAGCAGCGTTTGATACGTGACAGAGTACATGACACGTTCACACCAATGAGACTGAAAATGTACTACTAATGTAGTACTTGAATTATTTAACTGAACTAATTATTTATTCTGATCTTTTGATAATGTTGATAGCCAAAGCTAATTAATCGCCCCTTCACAGTTTGGTGTCCCTTTAACCATTTGGAATCCCCAACATAACAAGTGACTCTTCAACATATGTGTGATGCTTCCTGTCAGAAATGATGTCACTTTGTGGACGGACTCTAATGTAATCAAGTACCTTCCTGTACAAACACACCTGCAGTGTATTATTTATGCACCTGTTTACTGGTTAACATTAAGAGAATGTTCATGTCACTGTGCTGAGTGCAGACATCAGGCTGATATTATACTGATCCACACTGAGTATCTGAATGCTAAAGTCTATTTTCTTCTTCTGTGGTTTAGTCCATGAAGCCGTTTGATGTTTCTACTGACTGAACTGTTTCATAAACTTACATCATTTATTCTTTATTCAGGTTGGAGCGCTGCAGTTTGTCAGAGATCAGCTGTGCTTCTCTGGCCTCAGCTCTGAAGTCCAACCCCTCCCATCTGAGAAAGCTGGACCTGACCTACAACAACCTGCGGGATTCAGGAGTGAAGCTGCTGTGTGATTTTCTGGAGCGTCCACACTGCAGACTGCAGACTCTGAGGTCAGTAGTGTTGGGAGTAATGTGTTACAGACTGTAATTAGACTACTTTTGGTGGTAACTAGAAATGTAACTAATTACTTTGTCAAGTTAAATAACACGATTACAGTTAGTGAAACTTAAATAAAATGACTGATGGGTCGGCTCGAAATTGTAACTAGTAAGAATGTAACAGATATCTAGAATTATAGTTTGAACTGTGAAAATTATATTTGTACTAGTAACAATTATATCTGAGATATCTACAATTCATTTTATGCCTCGTCAGAATTAAACAGAATTAAAAAATGTCTCTGTAGAAATCTTTGATGAAGTATATGTCTGAAATGAATATGCTAATGAGGTGACATATCAAAATAATATACTAACAAGGTGACATATGTGAAATAATGAGTTGATGTATCATAAATATAATTGTAGATATCTGACATGTGAAGGTTACATTTCCACGAGTCACAGTCCTTTTTCAGCATGTGTATATTCAGGTGTAGATGTCTGCGATCGTTGTTGTTACTAGTGAAACATGAATTACTGATATCTATAATTAAATGAAAGATATCTGTGAGTCAGGTTGGACTGGTTGAAATGTATTTCTACATGTGAAAATATATTTAGTTCATGTCCAAACTGTTCTACAGAAATCTTTAATGAACATTCTGACATGTTGAATTTAAGGAGAATTTCCACGAGTGCAAACTAAATGTCTCCTCGTCAGCTCGGACTGTGTGAACAGAGCTAGCTTTGTGTGTGACAGCCTGCAGCTCAGCCGACAGTGTTATCTCCAACAGTTACAACTCCATCAAACTAAAAACAGCTGAAGAGTCCTGACGTGTCTCGTAGAGCAGAATTCATGGAGGACTCCAGCTACAGCTGTGGGGTTGTGTTGGTGTAACAGTGTCTGTCATCCCACAGTGAAAATAAAGCTTCTTTTTCTGACTTTGAATTCATCATTTAGGTTTTCAGCAGCTCGTGGTTTCATTTCTAAATCAGACAAATGTGACTTTGAATTCTCTGCGTTTGGTCTTCTTCCATAATAATCAGTGATGATGCAGCATGAAAACACATCCCACTTTACTGAACACCAACAATCAAACATTAGAGTGAAGCATGAATGGTTATAGTGATCAACATGTACGTCACTTTACTGAACACATACACTGATAAGTGATGACACTGCATGGACTGTTAGAGCACACTGTGACTTCTTACTACAGCTGACTGTTGACGTGTGAGTACAGGTGAGGACAGGTAGTCAGAATGTGTTAGAAGCTCCATCAGTCAACCTCTAGTTTAGAACTAGTCAAGAGCCTCCATCAGACACTGAAGTTAGAATTCACAAGTCACATCTATGATGTTTCATGACTGTTGATATCAGAAAGCATTATGTGTGTTTATGAGTGCAGTCATATAACATTATGAATGAATTCACCATGAATGCTGTTAGAAAGAAAGTGTTACAAATATATTTTTATGAAGTTGTTTGATGTTTCTACTGACTGAACTGTTTCATAAACTTACTTCATTTATTCTTTATTCAGATTGGAGAGCTGCAGGTTGTCAAAGATCAGCTGTGCTTCTCTGGCCTCAGCTCTGAAGTCCAACCCCTCCCATCTGACAGAGCTGGACCTGAGTGGAAACAACCTGCGGGATTCAGGAGTGAAGCTGCTGTGTGATTTTCTGGAGCGTCCACACTGCAGACTGCAGACTCTGAGGTCAGTAGTGTTGGGAGTAATGTGTTACAGACTGTAATTAGACTACTTTTGGTGGTAACTAGAAATGTAACTAATTACTTTGTCAAGTTAAATAACACGATTACAGTTAGTGAAACTTAAATGAAATGACTGATGTGTCGGCTCGAAATTGTAACTAGTAAGAATGTAACAGATATCTGTGATATATCCAAAAATAACATGCTAATGAGGTAATATATCAGAAATAATATGCTCGGGGCTGTGTTTAGGTCAGTTGGTAGAGCAGCCGCCCCAAGTGCAAAGGCTCAGTCCTTGCTGCATCAGCCCAGGGTTCGAATCCGACCTGTGGCTCTTTCCCTCGTGTCATTCCCGCATTTATCCGCATTTGTCTCTCTGTCCCCACATTTCCTGTCACTTTTCAGCTGTCTCTATCAAATAAAGCTTGAAAAGGCCAGAAAACAGCAACAATATGCTAATGAGGTTTCAACATGTGTATATTCAGGTGTAGATGTCTGTGATCGTTGTTGTTACTAGTGAAACATGAATTACTGATATCTATAATTAAATGAAAGATATCTGTGAGTCAGGTTGGACTGGTTGAAATGTATTTCTACATGTGAAAATATATTTAGTTCATGTCCAAACTGTTCTACAGAAATCTTTAATGAACATTCTGACATGTTGAATTTAAGGAGAATTTCCACGAGTGCAAACTAAATGTCTCCTCGTCAGCTCGACTGATTCAATGTTCAAAGAGCTTCAAATATGAAGTCCACATTTAAAAGAACACTGAAGTTTCATATGCAGGAATTGTTAAAGTAATCCAATTACTTCTGAGAGAAGTATATAGTAACTGTAACTAATTAGTCATTTTCAGTAACTTGTTTTCCTTCTGTGCTGAGATTAATATGATGTGAAAGTTGTGCTGACACTAAACTGCAGACATCAGGCTGATATTATACTGATCCACACTGAGTATCTGAATGCTAAAGTCTGTTTTCTTCTTCTGTGGTTTAGTCCATTGACTGTGGCAGATCAATGTTGAGCTGCACATTTCAAACCTGAATATAACAAGACAAATCTACACTGGATAATTCACTGTGAACCTCTTCAGCTCTGGATTTTCATCTTATATTCACCTCATGATTTTAAAGAAATGACAACAAAATAAATCACTGAATAAACTCTATAAGAAATCTATTTTTATGAAGCTGTGTGATGTTTCTACTGACTGAGCTGTTTCATAAACTTACATCATTTATTCTTTATTAAGATTGGAGCTCTGCAGTTTGTCAGAGATCAGCTGTGCTTCTCTGGCCTCAGCTCTGAAGTCCAACCCCTCCCATCTGACAGAGCTGGACCTGAGTGGAAACAACCTGCAGGATTCAGGAGTGAAGCCTCTGTCTGATCTTGTGGAGAGTCCACACTGCAGTCTGCAGACTCTGAGGTCAGTAGAGGGTTGCAGTCAGTCCATGTTGGTCTCAGCAGTATTGTACTAAACACAGTTAGTATCAAAGCACAGATCCAGTATTTCCTGTAAACCTCCGACCTTCTCAGCAGCTGCTTTCCTCAGTGAAGCTGTGAGAGGAGAACGCTGACAGGCTTCAGGATTGGACAGGAAGACAGATATCTGTATTTATACACTTCTGTTGTCTGTCTGCTTCTCTCATCAGGTGGAAGTGATCTCTGTCAGAGTGTGAGTGGTGAGAAAGGTGTGTGTGTTGGTCAGCTGAGTCCTGATGATCCAGAGAGGTTGAAGCAGCAGCATCAGCTCTGACTGGGCCATGTTACTGGGAGGTGGAGTGGAGAGGAGAGCTTCATCCAGCAGAGACTGACGGAGGAATCACAACAAGTGGAGATGACTGTCAGTGCTGCAGTCTGAACTGCTCTGAGATCAGCTCCACTGTCACACACAATGTCAAGTCCACCATCATCATGTGTGTTCCTCTGGATCATGTGACAGAGGATCATCAGTGGATCTGGACTGCTGCTCTGTCTGTCTTTCTGTCTTTGATTCCTTCAGTCTGTGGTTTCTCTGTATTTCTTTGTTTTGCAGCTTTCCGCTTGTCCATTACAGACAACAAGAGCAATTTGAAGACAGTTTGTCTGTTTCTTTTTCTTTGGATTGTAAAAACTGTTGAACTGGCTGAAGCACTGGTGTAAATACTGGCTGATGATGAACTGAATTAACGAGCTGATTTATTCGAGTGACAGATTTGGGGGGTTTGAACAGGGAGGTTTTGTGCACTGTTTTTTTTATTTTATTTTACCACTAGATGGCGACACTGGCTCACTCTGCAGGTCGTAGACTTCCTGTACTACACACAGTTTTTGGATGTGAACTGTCGCATCATGTCGGACTCTTGGACGATCCGACAGACAAACAGGAAACACGCGGTCCAAATCCGCAGCCGAGGTTTGTCGGTACCACTCGAACGCCCACAGAGAACTGAGCTGATGTTTAGGTTTTCTGAAGCGATGGGGCTGTCATTCATAGATAGAAGCTGATACTTTTATTGCTTTTAAATGTGCAGGAAATAAACTTTGATGATTTGCTGTCGGCTGCTGTTTCATTTTGTTCTTAGAAATGGATTTAAACTCATATCACAACATAACATCCAATAATCTAATAAGAGTATGAATGATACCGACTAATACCACAAGGGAAATACTTGAACCAGCCTGTAAAATTTAGCTCTACAGTCACGTCTCGTTCATGCAGGTAGTCTGTATATTCTGAGGTGGGTCAAAAGTTTGAGAGACTTGAAAGAAACATTGAATTTAAAAATTTCATGTTGGACTTTGGAATAATGATGCAACAATAACAAAAATGTGCTGATGAAGTTTGGTCAGCGTTTGCAGTGTCGACCTCTCGAATCGACTGCGTTTTCACTCAAAGACTAAAGATTTTATTTCAAGACCGGTCAAGTCCACAACTGGAAAATCAATATCTAATTGTTGACATACAGATCATGTTCATCACGTTCTGCATCCATCGACTGTTCACTGAGCTTCAGATCAGCCCGAGATGTTCAGACAGGAAGGGGTCGACCTCGCAGAGAAAGTCAATCATCTCTGAGCGGGCAGCTTCACCTTTATTCCTCACGGTGTCGAAAACAACACGAGCTTTGTCTCTTTTGTTCTGGATCTCGTCCGCTGACTCCCTCTCAGAATCAGTCATCACCTTTTTCTCAAACATTTTGTCCAGCAGACTTTTGAGAACAGGTCCTGATATCCCGTCGATGAAGCTGCTCCGTATGTCCAACAGGCTGTCATCTGAACTGCCCTGCACACAGGACCTTTTTACTCCAGTGGACGAAAGACAAACTCGTCTTTCCCAGACTTTGACTTTGTTGGTGTCTCTCAAAAGCAGCTTAATGTGTTTCATGGGTTTTTCTAAATCCACCTGGAATGATGGGAAGTAGTTGTCGTAGTTGTCACAGTCAAATTCTGCTTCTGTTGGTTGAACTAGAACTGAGTCGTCTTCAGGACAAGTGGACAGTGTGTATTCCTGCTTTGGGTGCAGTTTACAGTGTGGGGATGTCTGTATGAGGTTCTCATCTCCAAATAACTTCTTCCTGGTGCGCAGAACCTCCCGGAGAACGCCATTCTTCGGTAGCAACAACACATTGAGGAGTGACTCAAGATCAGGATCAACCGGAGGCCTGTAGAAAAGCAGAACCAGTGCTCGGACCGGGTCAGGTGGTGAGTCTTCATCCTCGACATTACCGAAACCAGAAAAGCCTGTGACGTTTATAACTACATGAGTCTCTGTTATCTTATGAGGGCTGATAAACTCGATGCCCTCATCATTCACATGAGCAACTGACAGGAAGTCACATCCACCTGTGGAGCGGATCTCACAGTGTGGGAGGTGAAGCTGACACATAGACTGCTGCACACATTTGATGTCAAACAGGGGTCCTGCAGGCTGCTTGTGATGCTGGGCCAGTCGTCTCCTGTTCCAAGGGACAGTCCTGTAATCCACGTCCCCTTCTCCCTCCATGTGGAACACCAGGCCGGTCACTCTGCACTGGTACAGGCCTGGGCAGGAGCACTGGAACCTGTAGGTTTCATCGTCTTCATCAATATCAGGTGTGAACTCCTCAAAGCTGTTTTTTAGCAGCATGTCAGGTAAGCTGTTCGCTCGTGTGAAGGTCTCCTTCTTTGTAGAGGTTAATGGACTCAGTGAGGGAACGCTGTGAGAACGAGGCAAACAGCTGGAGTCTCTTCCACTTGAACCGAGATCTGAGGAGACAGTTTGGAGGTGATGAAGAGTTGGCTGGGTGTTTGTTACTGAGTAGTTCACAGATGTAACAAACACCTCCTGGAGGTCCGCAGACCTGCCCTGTGGACGTGGGGGGCCACCACCAGTTGGGGTTATGGACTGAGAGCAGGTGGGTTCACTTGATTTGTTAAATATGGGCCCACCATCATGTTTGTCTTGTTTGTCTGAAAGATGTACGCTCTGGTCTGATACCAGTGAAGGCAGAAAGAAATCATCGTCACTGTTGTCCAAGTCAATCGCCAGACGATTCAGTTCATTGCAGAAAATGAATCCTCTACCTGAGATACCAGATGACTTATCAGAGACGGAGGAAGAGGAACTATCATCTCTGCAAGTCCTGGGCGGATCCCTTCTGATCATTTTGTCTCCCATGTTGTGAGACGTTACTTCACCAGATCCATGTTCCACAGCTAGCTTAATTTTGTCAGTGAGGTCAGGATCAGCAGTGGCAGTGGGGCTGTTTCCTGGATAAAGACGGTGCACAACAGAAGTGCATTGACTGGCCATGTTAAACAAGCGAGGATGGTGAAGAAAGTTGGCTTCTGAGAAACGTGTCCTATCCAGGAAACTGCTTTTTTGAAAGACAGGCCTGCCAGGAAGTAGTGAAGAGAAAATGCCGCTCATTTCCTGAGAACACTTGGGGAGAGGGTCACCACGGACCGCTGCTGTGGGTACAACCTGACCTCCTTTCTCTTCCTGCTCACTGTTGGTGTTGCTGCTGCAGACGGGGCTCGATCTAATGAGTAACTGTCTGGAAGAAACTATTTGTCGCACTTTAGATTTGCACCAGCGATTCACCTGATCCGTCTTGAAGACACGCAGCAGTTCATTCTGAACGCCGTCCTCTGAAAGCTTCTCATCTGCTGAAGCTGCTCCTTGATTTTTGGTGTCATACTCAGCAGAGAAAGCAGAGGGAGTTTTTCCTTTGTCCTGCTCCATCGTTTCTTTTTTGTTTCAGCTTGATTTCAAAGAGAAACTTCCATCTGGTCCCAGACTCTAAAATAAAACAGAATGAAAATCCTTGTTGTGGATTTTAAAATACAGATCTCGAGGTGTGCATATCACACAGATAACATCTGATTAACAGTAATCATAATGTGCTCTCGTCCATAATGAATTTAATGCAATTATGTTTTTATTATATGTTTTTTAACTTGTCTGCAAGCCAAGTTTACCTTAGGGGACAATAAAAGCAACTGAAGTGAACTGAAGTACACAGAAGTCCATCCCTCACTTCAAAAACTGTAAAACTTATTAAACCAATCTGTGAACATATACGAGCATACAGGCTACTGATCAACCCGCGAGAGCATGTTGGCTCTGCGATACTTACAAATGAAGACATGAAGAATTAACCTGTAACATCGTTACTGTGAGGTTTTTTGGGACAATTCTTTGATCTTGCCACTAGATGTCCCCATTTTGCCCATTTCTGTGTCACCTTTACCTGAGTCATGCTTTATTTTGATTGGATGTTATGTTGATTATTGCCACCTGTACCTCGTTTTGGACTCCCTTTAAATACCTGCTCGTTTTCTGTTCTGTGCTCAGTCTGGGAATTGTCATCATGAAGTGTGCACATCGTGTAAGTCTCCCTGTGTTTTTTTTCAAGTTTCTTTTTGACTCCTTGGTTTTGTGTTTATGGAGCTTGAACTTTTTTTTGCACTTCCCAAACTGTGAACGGAGCCTGCCTTTTTTTTGCCTTGTTGAAACCGTGTTTTTTTTGTAAAGTAAAAGTCTCTGAACTGACCTGCCTTGTCTGCCTCTCTGCATTTGAGTCCATCCCTTGGTCTTGGGGTAACCTTCTGCCTGCTACACCAGAGACCCGGGTTCGATCCTCATGGTCGTCCTGACAGTTACATCCTTTATCCAACTTTCCTGCCCTTTTCTACTGAACGTCACTGCTGCAAACAGATGATGTAAAGCGACTATGAACAGCCAGCACACATCAACCAGCTGTAACTCACCCAAGCAGCAAGATCATAAGGGGTTAATGTTACAGGCTGTGGTCTGCACGTTAAACTGGGTCAGTGTTGTAGTGATATAATGTTACTGTACACGCAGTTTAACTTTAACTAACTTATATGTTTAAATTCCTCTTACTCGTTCACTAATGTTACACACTGTCTGACCTCAGTCCTGGTGACTTTTCCTCTCTTCACGTCAGTCTCGGACAGACGTCACAGCCTCGCGGGGTCACAAGAAGGTGCGTTTGATGAAATGTCATTATAGCCGTCCGAGCGGTTCATGCCGGGCTCGAATCAAACCCACCACTGATGATGAATGTCAGCAAAAGACGCAGGTGTTAAAGCTGTGTCGACAGGAAAGAGGCAGACTAGAAAACCACAAAACAAACCGGGCGGGGCATCAAGGCCACCTTGTGAAATTCCTTCCCTGAACAGCAGAAAGAATAACTGTGCATGTATCAGAGTCAGAGAATCAGCAGCATTGAAGCAGAGATTCATTTCATTTCACATCATGTGTGTTTGAAATCAGTGCATGGATTTTGTCCTGTCAGCCTTCTTATTCTCTTCACATGTACAGCAGCTCCCTCTGTCTCACCTCTTCATCCTGTAAACTGCAGTGATAGACACATTTACCAATAAAGCCCAGGTGTGTTGTAAACCTGTAGTGTCTCTGTGGTTTCTGGTAACTCCACCACACAGATCCTGTCAGACTCTGTGATTCAAACACTCACATACTCTGAGATTCTCCAGGCTTCACCTGCACAAACACAGAGTTTATGGACCCAACCTGCGTATCCAGGTACAGAGTGAACACCGGCAGCCTCGACCAAACAGTAAACTGTATCAGGAAATGTGCTGGACGTGTTGATGAACATGTGACTGAGGCGCTAAGAGGCCTTCATACAGTATATCCTGACCTGCTTTGACTTAAAGGAACAGACACACATTGCAGTGCAGATATCCATAGATAGATAGATAGATAGATGATTTACTGTGTTTGTTGTCAGAAAAGTGTATCCAGGGAACCTCGTGAGATATTTGCATATCAAATAGGCACCTGGCACATACTGCTCTCTGCTGCGCTCCTCCCCCTGTGCCTGTTCTCCATGTCTCCCAGAGGAGGAGCAGAGGAGGAGGAGGAGCAGAGGAGGAGCTTTGAGCTTGTGAGTGCGACTGCGCATGCAGCAACTTTAAAAAAACAAAGGAAAGGAAACGGAAAGTTCCTCTGTTCTCATCGTTCGCGTTAAAGAGACGCTCAAGCTTCTAAACTGTAGACTCCATTTAAAGAGCGCAGAGCAGACGGAGGAGAAGTGACTCTGAGTCAGGGTGAGTGTTAATCCAACATTTGAATGATTTTCCTGTCAAAGTCTCTGAGTCAGTTTCTCTCTGTGTTACAGTCGGACTGACTGCAGACTCCATAAGAAAGTCATTTATTCACAACAAGACAAGTGAATGTGTGTGTGTGTGTGTGTGTGTGTGTGTGTGTGTGTGTGTGTGTGTGTGTGTGTGTGTGTGTGTGTGTGAGTCAGTCAGTGTGTAGTGTGTGTGTGTGTGTGTGTGTGAGTCAGTCAGTGTGTCAGCGGTTACACTCAGCAGAACACACCCAGCTCCAGGGCCGTTTCCAGCTGTTTGGGGCCCCCTGTTGGTCAAACTCTGAGGGAGAGATTCCAAACCTGTTCAGATGATCCGTGCTGATACAACAGTCTGTTACATTATAAGAGGAAAACAGGCTCAAACTCTCCCCATAATCCAACACAGGACAAAATACATCAGTCAACTGACTTAAATGATTAAAGATACAATGAAGCAGCCAAACAATAAAACACAAAGAATCAACAGTATCATTCCCAACACAGAGAAAAGTGACCAGGTGAAAATATGACTGGTTTATTATATTGTGTTTGTTGTTGCCTGTTACTGTTTCACCTCTCAGACTGACTGCAGTCCAGAAGATGGATGTTCATGTGAAGAAAGAGGAGGACAGAGCAGAGCCTGAGAGTGACCGGTCCAAAAGTCTTCTGTCAGGATCAGCTGGACCCTCAGACACAGAGTAAGAGACCTGATACTAACTAAGAATCAACAGTATCATCCCCAAAAATGTGAACTGATTTCAAATAACTAAGATGTCACAAACGTATTGTGCTCTCTCTCTAACCTCGTCTATAGTTCCACAAAAATCCAGGCTTAGTCGGAAATGATGTTTTCTGGTTTTTATTCTTCACCTCACCAGGTGCAAACAATATTTACAACCCACAATTAAGGTGAATGAAACCAAAACGTCCTATATACACTTGCAAAAAAACAAGAACAAACATACAAATGAAAGGCAAAGAAAACGAGTTCTTCAATAACTCAATTGTCTAGTGATATTCTCTCACACACTGTTACCTCCTGTGCGCGGTAAGGCCCAGGCAGCCGCCTTTTATAGTGATAGCCCCTCCCTCTCGGACTACTTTATAAAATCATTTGTTCCATCTTCCTCTGAGTGTCTGTGACAGCTGTCAGTCAGCTGGAAAAGCTGTAATCTGATCTAAGAGGACGAATACAAACTTTGAAAGCTCATCATTATCAACAGCAGCAGCAGTTTGTGTGTTTAGAGCTTCATCAATGACTTTGATCAGAGAATTTATCAAAGATTCATGTGATCTGAATACAAACATGTTGGTGTTTGCAGAGTTCAGTCCAGCAGACAGAGAAAAAAGCTTCGAAAGTTCAAGGATTGTCCAGGCCGTCTGTTAATGAAGCGTGCCCGGTTGAAACGTCCTCGTCCAGCCTTCAGTGATGAACGTGGACCCTCACAGTAAGAGAGCTGATACTAACTCATCTATTTGACTCTGATATTTCATCCCATAGATTTGATCCCTTTAATGTTTCATTTGTACACATGTTCAGTATTTCATGCATCATACTGTGACAGCTGTTGTTCTCCTTGTGCTGTGGTGCATTCAAGTGTTGTCATCATTTGTAGCTTCTGAATTTTATCTCACAAATCCATAATTTAGAATTCTGGAAAGAGTTATTGGATTTGTGCTGATTGTAATTATTGTAAAAATAAGTTATTGTGAATAGAGAAAAGACATTTAAAGCAGGTAAATAATCATTCATTGTTCATTTAACTCTCGCAGTTCATTGACTTTTAATTGAACTCTGTGTTTTCATATTAATTAGTACAAATGTCCGTACTTCTTTTGAACAAACTTCTCAGATTGTATTAATAAATTATTCAGAATCTGAATCATGATGAGTTTCCATGCTCATACATAATATAAATCTTCTCCTTGTATGGACACATGCACTGTCATCTACACTCTGTGATTTAAAACAGGCGGATTTCCTGCAGACATTAGTCTGATTCTAAACTCTGACACAAAACAAACATTTACATGAACAACAACAAAAAGAACTGTTGAGTGAAATTTGAGTTCAGATTATTGAGTCATAAAGAGTCAACAGTATCATCCAAAATGTGAACTGATTAAAATGTGGAGCTCCTGCTGAGATGAACTGTGTTTGTGTTCCCCATAAGTCTGTATTTAGTTCAAACTGAAACAAAAGAAATCATCATTTAAATTCCAACATTTGGATTCAGTTCAAGCTGAGACAGATGCTCATAAACATAAACAACACAACAAACATGCAGACAGACGCATGTGATTTCTGTAAATAGAGATCAGGGAGGGACCCTCAGTTTAAAGTCAGAGCAGACAGAGGAAAAGTTCATACTCAGTCAGGGTGAGTGTTAATCCAACATTTGAATTATTTTGCTGTCAAAGTCTCTGAGTCAGTTTTCTCTCTGTGGACTGTAGAGGAAAGAAATGTTGGAATGAACTCAACAGTTTGATTCACCTGTCCACACAAAAACTTGTTTGGCTGAATAATTCACATTAAACCTGCTGAAACCAAGAAAACAAGCAGAGATTAATCTGAAAGAGTTTGTTGTGAATCTAGAACAACCTTGTTTCTTGTCTTTTTGTGTCCTGAGCTCACAGTCAGTGTTACTGTTTCACCTCTCAGACTGACTGAAGTCCAGAAGATGGAACAAGAGGAGGACAGAGCAGAGTCTGCAGCATCCAGGCCTCTGTCTATGAAGATTGGCTGGTCCAAAGATGAACCTCCAGATCTCAGTGATGAACCTGGACCCTCAGACACAAAGTAAGAGTGTTTTTACTGTAAACTGACCTGATGAAGATGATGCACTGAGGATGAAGACAAAATACTATGTTTTATATTTGTGATGCAGAACTATGAGTGCAGATTCTGCTTCAAACTAAGATGGATGTTATTTATTTCTGATGAAAACTCCTGAGAGCCTCCATTTGAGAATTTGAACTGAAAGAAAATATGTTCATATTTTTTGCTCTCATGTTGAAATCCCTGCAAATAAAACTTTTCAGAATCTTCCTCAGATCAGCTGTTATGATGCACCAGATGCATCTTGAATCAGTTGACATGATAACTGTGATGTGAACCCCGAATGTCTTAGACTGCTGCGCTATAACTGTCAGGTTCAGACGGACGACTGGACCCACAGAGCAGACCAGAGACTGTCAGGTGGAATGAGGCGGTTTATTTTCAGTACGGATACGGTACACCAAAAGACAGTCAGCGAGGCAAAAGGAAAGTCAAAGAACAGGCAAGGGTCAAGACGCTAGGCAAAAACGGGTCGAGGAAACAAACAGGGTCGGATCACGAGGAAACAATTATGGAAAAAACGCCAGAGAGTACTCACACGGAAGAAGACAATCTAACAAAGACACACTGGGGGAGGCAGGCTTAAATACACATGAAGGGAGGAGCAAACGAGACACAGGTGAAAACAATAGACAATCACAGGGAGTAAAGACCACAAGACTGAACACAAAAAGGAAGTGAGGGAAACAAAAATAAAACAGGAAGTCAAATCACAAACTAAAAGCCTGACAATAACAATTATTTAGACCACTTCTAACCTCAGTTCAACCCTGACTAACTCAAGCTAAGCTTTAACTGTGACGCAGCTGCAGGAAATGTGGAGCTCCTGCCTGGAAATCCAAACTGCAGACTGCAGACTCTGAAGTCAGTTCATGTGTTCTACTCTTGCACAGTGAATCTACCAAATTTAAATCCAGAACAGACTTTTAAATCTCAGTCAGTCTTGTTTTCTGTGTTTGTGTCTGTACTCCTTTAATGTGCTGCAAAATTAAACCAATATTTGTTTTGTTTTGTGAGACATATTCAGGAAGTGATGTCACTTTGTGTTGTGACTCAGCCAGTAAACAGGAGCATAAATAATCCACTATATTTGTACGGGGAGGTACAAGGTTACATTTCAGATGAAGACAACATTCATGTCACTTTGCACATTAGATCCAGTTCTAAAGATGATTGAGGATGAAGCTCACAGTCAGTCAGCTGTGTGCTGATGGAGATGACAGTGGTGATGAGGACAGTCTAAATCTGTGCTGTGAAATGAGAGCATCACAAGTGCAGGGACTCGAGTTAAAGAGGGACAGAAAGGTTGAAACAGCAGAAATGTAGAGAAAAGCTCATTGATTAGGACATAGTAATGTTGAGCTGCACATTTCAAACCTGAACACATCTGATTGGATCATAGATGGATTTTTATCAACATCATTTATTCTTTATTCAGGTTGAGGCGCTGCAGTTTGTCAGAGATCAGCTGTGCTTCTCTGGCCTCAGCTCTGAAGTCCAACCCCTCCCATCTGACACAGCTGGACCTGAGTCACAACTACCTGCTGGATTCAGAAGTGAAGCTGCTGTGTGATTTTCTGCAGAGTCCACACTGCAGTCTGCAGACTCTGAGGTCAGTAGAGGGTTGCAGTCAGTCCATGTTGGTCTCAGCAGTATTGTACTAAACACAGTTAGTATCAAAGCACAGATCCAGTATTTCCTGTAAACCTCCTACCAGTTCACTGACTCTCTCTTACTATTTAGTCAGGAATACAAACATTTTTAAGTGTAACCTTGTGGTTATATTTTCCATATAATAAACATCCTAAACTTTCTCTCTTCATTGTGCGACTGTGGCCTCAGCCAGGGGATTGTAATCATCAAGGACTCTCAGCAATACTCTCTGATTATTATTTTCTAGATCTTCTGACAATATTCCTAACACAAAACAGGATGGTTCTGAGGGGAGATCTACATTTAAACACTTTTATTTCATTTTGTATGTTTAGCCAATATCTTAACAATTTTGTGTGTGGTCTCCCACCATGCCACAGCCTCTCCAGCACTGATTTGAGGTACCCATAAATTTTGATGTGATAAGAGGAATCCTAAAAAACTCATCTTAATTTTCCATTAAAATTCCTTCAGATGGGGCTATTTGTAATTTTGTGGCCCTCTCTGCATGACAATTCCCAGATATCATCTGGAATTATGGTTTGTTCATTTCCAGCTCCCATTTGTCTTTAATGTCTAAACCATGATCTGTTAGTTCTTCTTGTAGTGTCATATACAAGTGTGATATAATGTTCTTAACAATCCTTTTAATTATTAGAATAAAGACATGCTCTGTGTATATTAGAGGGTAGAGTACATAGTTTGTCCCATTCTATGTGTTTCTGTAAGCAGTGTCTCAGTTGGAGATATTTTACTAAGCTGAGCTGCCCAATAATATTTTTTCAGATTCAAGGCCCCCACTTTCTTTTGTGCATAACATTCTTTTCAGTCTAATTCTGGACCTGTTGTTTTGCCATATAAATTTAGATAGCCAATTGTTGATTGTTTTGAATGTGGAAGTGGGGACGTCTATGGTAGAGATGGGAACATGAAGAGCAGCCTTGGTAACATGTTCATTCGTGTTGTTTCCACTTGTCCTATTAAGAATAAAGGGAGAACTTCCCATCTTATGAGGCCTTGTGCAGCTGTGATGTGTCAGGCATTATGATGATCAAGTATCTGAACCCTTGATTAGACCAGTGCAATTTAATATTCCCTGTTAATTGTACAGGCCGGTGCCCTACCAGCATCATTTCCTCTGACTTTGATTAATTAATGTGGTAGCCTGAGAATTCTCCATATTCCTTTAAATTTCTCATTAATGCAGGGACAGAGGAAACTGGGTCTCTAATATATGTCAACATGTCATCTGCATAAAGAGAATTTTTGTGTTCTACTTGACCTTGATCTTTTATGCCTTTAATACATTTTGTCTGATTAATGCAGCTAGAGGTTCTATATTTATAGAAAGTTATATGTAATGTTTGAAATGATCAAGTTTACTTGTTGAAGTAGAAATACACACACACATACAGAGACATACACCCTGAATGGTTGTCTGAATGTTGTGCTGACGTTTGGATGATGTCTGTAGAAGGCTGACATTATGATGATCCACAATAACACAATGACAAAGTCACTCTGCTCATGTTAGAGAAAAGCTCATTGATTAGGACATAGTAATGTTGAGCTGCACATTTCAAACCTGAACACATCTGATTGGATCATAAATGGATTTTTATCAACATCATTTATTCTTTATTCAGATTGGAGCACTGCAGTTTGTCAGAGATCAGCTGTGCTTCTCTGGCCTCAGCTCTGAAGTCCAACCCCTCCCATCTGACAGAGCTGGACCTGAGCTGGAACAACCTGCAGGATTCAGCAGTGAAGCCTCTGTCTGATCTTGTGGAGAGTCCACACTGCAGTCTGCAGACTCTGAGGTCAGTAGAGGGTTGCAGTCAGTCCATGTTGGTCTCAGCAGTATTGTACTAAACACAGTTAGTATCAAAGCACAGATCCAGTATTTCCTGTAAACCTCCGACCTTCTCATCATTACATGTAGTGAGCATGTGGTCTTTGTACAGAGCAGAACCTCTGCTGAAGTCCAGTAAGCACAGCTTCAGTCTGTGTGTGAACATGTAGGACCTTTAACATCATATATTTATCTGTCCATGTGTCTTTAGTTTAGTCCAAATGTTTTTAGAACAGACTCCATATTTACATGTTTGATGCGTTCAGGGACTGTCAGCACTTTATTTCCACTGTGTACTTGAGTGAAATGTACAGAGTCAGCAGACTTGATGCTCAAAGTCTCTGCAGGTCTGTGAGCTTCACTCCAACACGTTAACATGAGAGCTGACAGGAAGCTGGCTACGCTACACAGTCTCTTTACATGAACCTGTTCTATATCACTTGCACACTGTTTTGTTTTATTTGTTTCATTGTATCTATCTTGTATCTTTCATTGAATCTTGACCTGCCAAGAAAATGCGTCCACTCATTGTCTTCTAATTCTTCCACATCTTCTCCTTCTTCCTTCAGGATATTTCCACAAACAATAGTGATGGAAAAACACTCTGCAGCAGTTGTTACAACAGGAGTCGATCAGGATAGCACCAGAGAAAAGGCGCTTCCTGCAGCAGCTGGTCCCTCCACCCCTCAACTCTCCACCAACTATGACGATTGTTCAGATTCTGATAAAAGTGCTGTGAACTACTCAGTAACAAACACCCAGCCAACTCTTCATCACCTCCAAACTGTCTCCTCAGATCTTGGTTCAAGTGGAAGAGACTCCAGCTGTTTGCCTCGTTCCCACAGCGTTCCCTCACTGAGTCCATTAACCTCTACAAAGAAGGAGACCTTCACACGAGCGAACAGCTTACCTGACATGCTGCTAAAAAACAGCTTTGAGGAGTTCACACCTGATATTGATGAAGACGATGAAACCTACAGGTTCCAGTGCTCCTGCCCAGGCCTGTACCAGTGCAGAGTGACCGGCCTGGTGTTCCACATGGAGGGAGAAGGGGACGTGGATTACAGGACTGTCCCTTGGAACAGGAGACGACTGGCCCAGCATCACAAGCAGCCTGCAGGACCCCTGTTTGACATCAAATGTGTGCAGCAGTCAATGTGTCAGCTTCACCTCCCACACTGTGAGATCCGCTCCACAGGTGGATGTGACTTCCTGTCAGTTGCTCATGTGAATGATGAGGGCATCGAGTTTATCAGCCCTCATAAGATAACAGAGACTCATGTAGTTATAAACGTCACAGGCTTTTCTGGTTTCGGTAATGTCAAGGATGAAGACTCACCACCTGACCCGGTCCGAGCGCTGGTTCTGCTTTTCTACAGGCCTCCGGTTGATCCCCATCTCACATCCTTCCTCAATGTGTTGTTGCTACCAAAAAATGTTGTGGTCTGGGATGTTCAGCGCACTAGAAAGAAGTTAGTTGGACAAGAGAGCTACATAGAGACATCCCCACACTGTAAACTGCACCCAAAGCAGGAATACACACTGTCCACTTGTCCTGAAGACGACTCAGTTCTAGTTCAACCAAAAGAAGCAGAATTTGACTGTGACAACTACAACAACTACTTCCCATCATTCCAGGTGAGATTAAAGAAGATTATTCTAGATATTCAGTTGTCTCTTAAAGACACCAGAAGCTCCCACATTGTTTGGGAAAGGGAGGCTTGTCTTTCGTCCACTGGAGTAAAAAGGTCCTGTGTGCAGGGCAGTTCAGATGACAGCCTGTTGGACATACGGAGCAGCTTCATCGACGGGATATCAGGACCTGTTCTCAAAAGTCTGCTGGACAAAATGTTTGATAAAAAGGTGATGACTGATTCTGAGAGGGAGTCAGCGGACGAGATCCAGAACAGAAGAGACAAAGCTCGTGTTGTTTTTGACACCGTGAGGAATAAAGGTGAAGCTGCCAGCTCAGAGATGATTGACTTTCTCCGCGAGGTCGACCCCTTCCTGTCTGAACATCTCGGGCTGATCTGAAGCTCAGTGAACAGTCGATGGATGCGGAGTGATCTTTTTCAGCGAGGGATCATGTATTTGCAAAAACTTTTTCGTTAATGTTTGAATTTATCTTTCAAATGTTTAATGCGTTGATGTAAACTGATATAAGAGATAAACTAAACAGTGCAGATGGTTCATTAAACTGTGTCTGTGTTGACGAGAACTGTCCTTCATGTACTTCGGGAATCACCCTGATCAGTCTGTAGAGACTCTCACCTCAAGGTCCATTGTGGAGCTTTGTTGTATCAAACAGTGCAGTAGTGAGTACTTTTACTTTATTTAGAAGTTGAGATCACAGTGGTTCTCCTGTTTGCACAGAATGGCCTAATAGTTTAACTTTTAAAATCCAGGTGAGGAAAGAATATAATTTAAAGTGCAATATTGCACAAGCACACTGTGGTAGCAGTTTTGTCCCCTCTGCCATCACTTTACAAAACACCATGGTAACAGTTATGTGCTGTATTGGGTATCCATATTAGTGGTTATGCTGTGGTGTATTATGTATCTAAGTCTTTATGTGACTACTATTAATGTAATACTGTCATCTTTTTTAATGTTTTTCTTTTTTAATTTCCTTTTGGATAATAATAAAGTTGAACCTGAGAAGTTTTTCAGACCTGAATTGTTATTCCACATTCACAGTATGAATAATGTATTTCCAGTAGCTTCTTTATTAACAACAATCCCTGGATCTCTGCCGAGATGACTGTTGACAAACTGGCTTCTTCTGGACTTCTGGATGTTCCAAGGAAGAATATTGTGAGGATTCTTCATCGTGGTGGGCTTCCAAGATTATCGTCCAGGAGAATGAGTTTTGGAATTCTGTCCTTTGGTCTGATAAGACCAAACTTGAGCTGTTTGGACACAGGGATGTGGCTTTTACTTGATGAAGGAAGGGAGAGGCCTTCAACCCAAAAAACTCAGTTCCTATAGTTAAACATGATTCTGCATAAGTCTGTTGGACTGTTTGTACTGTTTTGGCAACAGAGAACCTTGTTTTGGTTCACAAGATCGTGAAGAAAGAAGACGTTGATGCTAAAGGATAATGTAAAGAAACATATAGATCTAGCAAGACAATCACCCAACAAACTGAACATTCAGGTACTGAATCAACGCTGTCAGTGCTATAACTGGTGAAATATCACCATCTACTGGACATGCGTGCATGAGAACCTCTGTCTCTTTCTGCAGACAGCCTCAAGGTTATATATATATATATATATATATATATATATATATATATATATATATATATATATATATATATATATATATATATATATATATATATATATATATATATATATATATATATATTGTGTATTACTGTATTTCACTGTATGTATCTTTAATTTCCGACGGCCTTGAATGCAGCATGAAGACACAGTCGAGCCGTCAGCCAATGGCTGTGTAGCGGGGGCGGGGCGTAATAAACCTGTCGACCCTTGCCCTTGCTGGCTGCGGCCGGCCACAGTGTCTCGTTCATTTAGCATCTTTTAACTCGCGTGTTTTTCAGCCTTCGTGTACATTTTCTGCACACACTGAAGCTGTTTGTCATCCACTAAGTCACACAGCTGCTGAACATCCGAGCATGTCCGGCACGAGATGGACAGCTGACACCTCCATCCCTGCTCTCTGCCGGAGCTGCGGTCAGCAGGTGGAGGACGAGGTGACGGACAATAAGAGAGACAATATTCCACACGCCCCATGAGACGAACTAAATATACAGCCAGCTATAAATAGATTTTGGACTTAATTTCTGCCGGTATAATCTTTCTATTCAACGTTTTTAAAAAATGACAACTGACATGCGTCACCGACACTGGTGGAGAATGAAATATAAAGTGTCGTCTTTCATAATTTAGCTGTCAAACGACCTATTTGTGTTTTTATTCCGCTGACATATGAGAGAACAAAGGGAACCTGTCCACATGTCGCCCCCCCTTTCCCCCAGCACAGCTCAAACTCTCATTGGCTAGTAGTGGTGTGTCGTTCGTGAACGTATCGTTTAATTTGAACTAATCCTTTATATGACTTTGGTAGTATTTTGGCAGTACGTTCCCTTGCCACATGGCTGCAGCTGCGTAAGCTCAGTCAGGACAGGAAACAGAAATGGTTCTTCACATAGTTCACGACTCAACAACGTGTCTTCAAGTTTGAATCTAGTTCATTTGTCACGTGACGGGCAGCTCAGCCACAGGCCTGTGACGGTTCGTTCATACAGGTAAGGTATTCACGTTTGTCACGTTTACATTGCCCAAAAGAGGGCTACAGCGCTGCACTGGTGAATGAACGAAATGACTCAGAAAAAAGATTGGTTCAATTTACTGTCCGAGAGTAAGTGATCTTGGGTAAATTTACTTGGGTATAGATTAGGTATGTATGCATGTATGTATGTATGTGAAATTATGTATATGTATATAGAAATGTATATACAGAAGTATATAAAGACAGTCTATAAATTGTAATATATCAGTAATAGCACTAATAATAATATAATAATCAGAGGAGAAGGGGTATGAATATATAAGTGTACACTTCTTCCTACTGCTTTTTGAACTTTTGATTTAATTTGCACTGGTTAAGAGAAATTAACAATTGAGTTGCTGTGTGTACAGCAGGGATGTCCAAAGTATGGCAATCACGGTCCGTTTAGATTTCATGTGTCCCGAAGTTTCATTTTTATAATATATTATTTATGGCACTTTATAGACTCTGGATGGCCAGAAGATGTGTTGTTTTTGGTTGACATAACGAAGCATTTGAACTTAACTGCTGCTGTTATATATCTGTTGATGTGACACAAAATATTTTTTTCTGAATTAAAGACAAGAGCAAGAGTGTTATGTTTTAAACTTAAATATTAATAGACTTTGCATTACTCATAATAACTTACGTTAAGAATGAACATGAGATTTGTATTAACTTCATGCAAGTTTATCATATTCCATACAATTTATTTTTTGTTATCTGACTCCAGATGTGAAAGAAAGGACATGGTCAAATCTAGCCCTCTTTAAAAAAACGTTTGGACATCCCTGCTGCATATTTTATTGTCATCTCTTTTCCTTTTTTATTTTATCTTATTTTTATTCATTTATTTATTGTTTTGGTGGCTTTGACATGTTCGAAATAAAAGTTCTCAATCAATCCGATTCAGTAAAAACATTCGGACTTCCCATCACTATAATGGCTAGCAGCAGTAATACAACCCCCGACCAATCGGATGACACCACACTGAGGAGACCTAACGTCCGGCACTGCGATTGGTCCAAACCGTTTGGCGCCTCTTGAATCTGCTGCTGCGGCCGTAGTGGGCGGTGAGAGCGAGGACGGGGAGCAGTTTGAACCGAGGCGGAAACATTGGAATCGGACGACTTGTTTAACAGGCTACGGGTGGAATTAAACGGCGCCGTTCCCGTCCGTGAACACGGTGTGTTTTGTTCCGAAGATAAAGCCCGGCGGCCCTTTGTTCTGTTGGCTGAATCCGGGTACGTAAAGCCGGCGTCGAGCGAAGTGACTCGCTCCCTCCTCCGGAGCTAACTAGCGAGCTAGCCGCGGAGCTAACGTTACAGCTAGCCGGCTAATCCCCCCCAAACACAAAGGAAGACTTCGGGCCGGTGTTTGTCTTTTCGCCCCGGTGAATGAGGACTGAGCCTCCCGTGCAGGTGAGAGAAGCTGTCAGTGCTGCTGGTGGCGATTTTAATTATTTCCAAGCTCACTTTGTCGCGGTTCAAACGGCCCCTGTGTGTGTGTGTGTGTGTGTGTGTGTGTGTGTGTGTGTGTGTGTGTGTGTGTGTGTGTGTGTGTGTGTGTGTGTGTCGATGCCTCACAATCTTTGTTAACTAACCTAACTGTTAGCTAGCTCGCCGGGGGTAACAAACGAACAGAAACCGAACCGGGTCAACTTTCTCCGGGTGCGGAAACATTCACGGGGACGCGTTGGCATGTTGAGCCGAGGTGAAGCGGCTTGTCTGCGGGGGGAAAGACCGTTTGAAGGGGGGACAAACTTGGCACGACATCGGCAAGCGAGCTATCGTCGTTAGCTCGGAGCTGGCTCGGTTATTTGGAGCTAGCTCGTCCTGCTGAGTGCCGGTGTTGACCCGGCTGTCTTACCCTCCACACTGCTCATGTTTACGTGTTTGGACTTGTTTCCTGGAGGCTGTGAGCGCTTACTAACCTCTGAAAAAGTGACTGACAGATGAGAAATGTTGGTAATCTGCGTGGATGATTGTCACATTGTTGAGTGATAGAAGAGATGCTTGTATTAATCCCTCACACTCAGTTTTACATGCATTTTAACACACACACACACACACGGTTCACATGCACATGTGGAGAGAGATGGTGGAGCGATGGGCAGTCACACAGAGCAGTTGTGGGGGGGTCGCTGCCTTGCTCAAGGTGAACTGGCACCAGTAGACCTTCCATACTTTGGACCATACTGGGCTTGAACCGACCACCCTCCGGTTCCCAAGCCAAGTCTCTCTATGGACGGAGCTGCTGTAAAAGCTCAGCTCTGTTTCTCAGGCTCCACTTAAAAACTGAAGTGGCAGATTACAGTGCCGCCCCGTCAGACAGGTGCTCCTGTGTTCTCTCATAAACTGCAAGAGAAGAGGAAGAAAGGTAAGTTTCAAATAAAACACGCCCGCATCTGATCTCAGCTCATCTCGCAGTTTGGACATTAATTTGTCAAAGTGTGTCACACCACTGCAGCCTGACACATGGCTTAACCGCCACGTCTCCATGACGGCCGCCTGACATGTCTAATCGAAAGTGTGACATTTCAGTCAGGCTGGTAGGCAGCGACGACTCACGGCGACTACCACCAGCTTGGCAAACGACGCCAGGCGACTCACTGTGTCAATAAAATGTCCTGTGTGTGTGTGTGTGTGACGCTCGAGTCGTGAAAGAGCAGAAAACGTGAACACATGGACTTCCTGTTCAACAGGGGACAGGAAAATCCCGTCGCCTGCATTTGAACCGCGCGTGAACAAACAGAAGTCGCTGCGAGGCTTTAAACGTAAAAATGGACGTATATATCATCAACGATGATTAACAGACACTCAGAGTTTGTTATGAAGTCATTTGTGTTGCCTAACCAGACCTGTGATGTGTGTGTCACACACACAATCAACAGTTTTCTTCAGAATGGCAGCTCGGGTGTATTTTATATTTTTGCTTGCAGCAGAACTTCACGTGGTCGTGATGTTGTTTCCTTCAGTGACTGTATGAAATGTGAAGACATTCGCCGTGTAGTCACCTTCTTCTTCTTCTTCTTCTTCCTCCCGTCGGCCTGCAGGTTGATCATGGTGCTGACAGGGAAGCGCTCGGAGAAGGGTCCCGCCTGCTGGAAGAGGAGGGTGAAGTCTGAGTACATGAGGCTGCGGCAGCTCAAGCGCTTCAGGCGGGCCGATGAGGTCAAGGTTAGTCCACACGCACACACACACACACACACACACAGACCTCCACTGAAGTCAGCTGAAGGACATGGTCGAGGACAAACACACATGTATGAATGGTAAAATAGAAGTTATCAGGTCTACAAGCTGTCCACAGATACTAGAACAGTGAAGCGCTCACCTCCAGTCGCCACATCTCTTCAAGCACCGTCTCACCAGGCGAGGCGGCGCGTCGCTCCGTCTGGTACGACGGTATCTTAATGTCCTGCAGTGCCGTTATTCTCAAATCTTCTGTTTGACGTTGGAGGGAAACATAAACCGTCTACTGAAGATGTAAAGAGCTCCATTCTTTAACTTTAACCACTGTTTTTATATTCTGACCGTTTCAACAACGTTTTGTCCACAGAAGATGACGTTCAAAGTTCATTGACAGTCAGACTGGCCTCTAAACAAACTCAGCTAAAATCCAAACACTGTTCTCATACTAGAAGATTTTAATCATGTAAAGTAGCGACAGGAAATATCAAGTTTGCATGCCCACATTGCTTGCACTCTCATTTCCTCTTTGCGTCTGCAAGGTGTGTCTGAAGGGAGACATGAAGGTACATGAAGAGCAGGGTCGCCTGTGAACATCACACACGGTGGCGGTGAAGGTTTACAGTGAACAGTCGCATAACGACAGCGTTTCTTGTCTTTTAGCGCTCTGCGGTTCATTTTAAATGTCTCGTAACTCTTCCAGAGCATGTTCAACACCAACCGCCAGAAAATCATGGAGCGAACTGACATCCTGAACCAGGAGTGGAAGACCAGGCGAATCCAGCCGGTTCACATCATGACGTCCGTCAGCTCCTTGAGAGGCACCCGAGAGGTCAGCAGCTTCATGGTGGTTCACTGGTACACTGACATGTAGGAAACGTCTGTGTGTGAAGGTGTGCATGAAGTCTGACTGTTCATCTCTCTCTGCTGGTCTGCGTGCAGTGCACAGTGGACAGCGGTTTCTCCGAGTTCCCCAGGCAGGTCATTCCCCTGAAGACTCTCAACGCCGTGGCCTCGGTCCCTGTCATGTATTCGTGGTCACCGCTGCAGCAGAACTTCATGGTGTGTGTGTCAACGTGTAACAGCTGCATGTAAAATGTTCTTTAGCACAGCTGTGTGTGTGTGTAATGGTTTGCATTTTGTGCCTCAGGTGGAGGACGAGACGGTGCTCCATAACATCCCCTACATGGGAGACGAGATCCTGGACCAGGACGGTACTTTCATCGAAGAGCTCATCAAGAACTATGACGGCAAAGTCCACGGAGACCGAGGTGAAGGTCCCTGCTGCCGCGTTACACACGATCATGTTTTCATATATATACACGCCGTGAACACGATCAAAACAATATTTAAGGATCTGTTTGTCTCCTTGAAATGAGCCTGAAGTTTAGGTGCCTTTTTAAAAGTGCTTGAGTTTTACACACACGTTCAGAAACAAAAGTGTATAGTCCTGTGCTGTATCTTTGTGTTCGTTGTGTGTGAGATCCAAGACGACAGCGTCGACACGAGAATGGCATTCAAACTTTACCGTGCTCAGTAAAGACATTTGGTGCACGTCTCTCTTTACAGAGTGCGGCTTCATCAACGATGAGATATTCGTGGAGCTGGTCAGCGCTCTGGCACAGTACAGCGACAACGAGGATGACGAGGAGGAGGAAGAACAGGACTTCAAGGTGGACAAGATGGAGCTGTGCGACAGCAAGGAGCATCCCGAAGACGCCCGCAAGGACGGACTCATCAACAATGAGAGTAAGTCCACGGCCGAGACGCCGAGATCACCGTGCACTCTGCGGCGGTCAGCTGATGCGCCGCGTACGAACGGCCGAGTATCGCTGCGGGCGACCGGCGTAGAATGGTCAAATTAAACCAGACGAGACACACACACACACACACACACACACTCGCTCTGGTCAGGATGCCATCACTCCTCTATATCTTCACATATCAAATAGTTGTCTTGCTGCTTTATCTCGTGGCCTGATCGAAAGTTTGTGTGTGTGTTTGTGTCGCCTGCAGGCCGAGCCAGTAATGACAGCACCAAGAAGTTTCCCTCTGACAAGATTTTTGAAGCCATCTCCTCCATGTTTCCTGACAAGGGCTCCACCGAGGAGCTCAAAGAGAAGTTAGTGTGTTTGTTTGTTGGAGTGTGTGTGTGTGTGTGTTTGTTGGAGTGTGTGTGTACAGAGAACGTTGTTCACGTCTGTCCACACATGCCTGAATGTGCAAAGATCATTGAACTGAAGTGTTTTCACGTCTCGGAGCCTCTCTGGTATTTTAACTAAGCTATCATGAGACTTTGATATGCAATAAAAGATTTAATGTAGTTACTTTAAAAACCTGTTTTGGAGTTTAGTGGAGGAAATTTTACAGCGACTTCGTTGATGCTGATTCTCCTGTCTACGGCAGCGTGACGCCCACAGCTCCATTGTTAGCAGCTGTTTCCTCTGTACATGGAAGCAAGTCTGTTTACTGCATTGTGCTAATAACATGTCCTCTGTGTGTGTGTGTGTGTGTGTGTGTGTCAGGTACAAGGAGTTGACGGAGCAGCAGCTTCCCGGCGCGCTGCCTCCTGAGTGCACGCCGAACATCGACGGTCCGAACGCTCGCTCGGTGCAGCGCGAACAGAGCCTGCACTCCTTCCACACTCTGTTCTGCAGACGCTGCTTCAAATACGACTGCTTCCTCCACCGTTAGTACACACACACACACACACACACACACACACACACACACCACTGAACAAGACATTTAATGAAATAGACCATAAATCTCTAAAATCCTGCTTCCCTTCCGCCCCTTCCTTTAGCTTTCCATGCAACTCCAAACACCTACAAGCGCAAGAACTTGGAGAACCTGGTGGACAGTAAACCGTGCGGCATGGACTGCTACATGTACCTGGTCCAGGTGAGTAATATCTCAGATTAAACAAACACAGTATGAGTTTGAGTATAAACTCAGAGTGTCACTGTTGTGACTCCTCAGGATGGGATGGTGAGCGAGTACCCCGCAGGCGTTGTTGCAGAGCGAGCCAAGACGCCCTCCAAGCGCTCCGCGGGCCGTCGCCGCGGACGACTGCCGAACAGCAACAGCCGGCCCAGCACCCCGACCGTTTCCTCGGAAACCAAAGACACGGACAGCGACCGCGAGGGCAGCAAAGAAGACGAGCGGGACAACGACAAAGACGACGAAGACAAGAAGGACGACAACACCAGCAGCTCAGGTACAATCCCTCGCTCGTCACGTGGAGCGTGTCAGCTGACACCCTGGTTCCTTCAGTCCTAAATGCAGCTTGTTATGTTTGTGCAGAAGGCAACTCTCGGTGTCAGACTCCAGTGAAGATGAAGCTGACCGGTGAGGCAGAGGCTGTGGAGTGGAGTGGGGCTGAAGCCTCTCTGTTCAGGGTCCTCATCGGGACGTACTACGACAACTTCTGCGCCATCGCGCGGCTCATCGGCACCAAGACCTGCAGACAGGTGAGCTGCCAAGTTTGAGTTCACGAACCGACCCAGAAAGTTCCTCTTAGGACTAAAAACATGCTAACGTCTGCTGTGGTGTCCTGCAGGTTTACGAGTTCAGGGTCAAGGAGTCGAGCATCATCGCTCGAGCTCCTGCTGAAGACGAGGACACACCGCCTAGGAAGAAGAAGAGGAAACATAGATTGTGGGCCACTCACTGCAGGAAGATCCAGCTGAAGAAAGGTCAGAGGTCACTTCATCTTTACTGAAAGTTAACGTGGGCCAGAACCACCGCCACAGATCGTTGGGCAGGTTTGGATCGGAACACACAAACTAACGCTGAAGCTCTCCTCGTCTCTCTTTACAGATGGCTCATCCAATCACGTGTATAACTACCAGCCATGTGACCACCCTCGGCAGCCCTGCGACTCCTCGTGTCCGTGCGTCACCGCTCAGAACTTCTGCGAGAAGTTTTGCCAGTGCAGCTCTGAGTGTAAGAACACACACGCTCGTGACCGGTGCAGCTCGATTGTATCAGAAATGAAAAACTCACAGCTGTCCTCGCTTTGGATGCAGGTCAGAACCGTTTCCCAGGCTGTCGGTGCAAAGCGCAGTGCAACACCAAGCAGTGTCCCTGCTACCTGGCGGTGAGAGAGTGCGACCCTGATCTGTGCCTGACCTGCGGCGCTGCAGACCACTGGGACAGCAAGAACGTGTCCTGCAAGAACTGCTCCATTCAGAGAGGCGCCAAGAAGGTAACACAGTCAGCCAAACCGCCTCAGTCTGAAGTTTGAAGCTCAACTCTGACGTTTCTGAACCCGTTTTCTCTCAGCATCTGCTGCTGGCCCCGTCAGACGTGGCCGGTTGGGGCATCTTCATCAAAGAGCCGGTCCAGAAAAACGAGTTCATCTCAGAGTACTGTGGAGAGGTAGGACTTCACTGCCGGTGTGTTTTCTGACGGGACAGGCGTCGACTGGTCGGCTCGTACCAAACAAACATCTGGAGAACAAGCAGCAAATCTTCTGTGATTTCTTTGTGTGGCTGTAATTCTGTGGACTGGAATGTGGAGACAGTATTACATTCTGAAATGTAAATGTCTTTGTAGATCATCTCTCAGGATGAAGCAGATCGCAGAGGGAAAGTCTACGACAAATACATGTGCAGCTTCCTCTTCAACCTCAACAACGGTAAAACACACACACACACACACACACACACACACGATGAGCTGAAACACTGATGTCCAGGCTGACAGTTTGGTTACTCATAACTTTCTTTTCTTTACAGACTTTGTTGTTGACGCCACGAGGAAAGGCAACAAGATCCGCTTTGCCAACCATTCTGTCAACCCTAACTGCTATGCAAAAGGTGAGAAGACGTTGGTGATAGACCAGCTGCAGCCTCACGAGACACACACAGTCTGTACTGACACGTTGTTAGGAGGAGGTTGACTCATGTGGAGCTCTGCTGATTTCCTCTGCAGTGATGATGGTGAACGGGGATCACAGGATAGGAATCTTTGCTAAGAGAGCCATCCAGACTGGAGAGGAACTCTTCTTTGACTACAGGTCGGTGTCAGCCACAGTTTGGTCGATTTTAAAAAGAATCAGCAGCAGCTAATCTTACTGACTAGTCCAGCAGCAGTCAGCCAGCTCGGCGTCTGTCTTTCAGCCTTTTATTTCACCAAGCTCTCACCAACCACTAAAAGTCAGTCCCAGATTTACTCTTGTCCGGCGGCTTCTTGCTCGCTCACTCTCTCCTTTTCTCTTCTTAGCTTCCTCCGTCAGCGTCCTCTTCACTCTCTGTCATTTTGTCTGCTGACTGTTGGACCTGAGAACCTCCTCTTCCTCTTCCTGGTTGTCCTAAACTAACACTCCCCCCGCAGCCCGGCTAACAAACTGAGCTGGACCTAACGCTGCCTTTTTAAACCGTATCTGAAGCTCAGATTTATCTCTCTGATACAAACTGTAGTTTAGTTTAGATCTGTCCTGAATCCCGGGATCTTAAATGATGTAATCTAGCAGCATGTTTGAAGTCGTTTCAGGCAACAATAACTCCAAAGACACTTGATTAAAATAACTTTGATCCTTGTGAACTGTTTCTGCAGGTACAGCCAGGCCGACGCTCTGAAGTACGTCGGGATCGAGCGAGAGATGGAGATCGCCTGACTCGGACTTCTACCTCCTGTGGATCAATGACACAAAGGCCTTACACTCAAACACGAACACACCTTCACTTCAGGAAATCCAGACGACTTGTCAAAATGCTAGAAAGCTTCAGGAAAACTGGGAATATTTGAAGCTGAATTTTGATGCTGTTTTTTCTTTTTTCGCCACTTCGGGCTTTATAAAAAAAACAAAATCTTTTCATATGTTTTCACTTTTCTTCTTGTGATTTTTCTCCTGTCAACAAATCCTCCTCTTCTGTCGAGGCGTGAGTCTCGGATTCCTTTAAAAAAAAAAATCTTCCCTCAGTGAAGCTCCGAACTGAAATCGATGTTTTTACGGTGAGGGGACGAACCCACGACTCGCTTCAGGGACCAAAAATCCTCCACCAGCCGCTCTCACACAACTTGACTCGGACACTGGACTTTGTACCGTGTGCCACACGTGGGTCAGCTGTCATGTTGTGTCTTTTTGTTTGTTTTTTTTATACAGTGTGAACTGAACCAGCCACACACTCCTCCGAGTGCCAGATCTGTCTGTCTGTCTGCCTGTCTGTCTGTCAACGGGGCGTTCACAAAGCCGAATCGAAGCAGATCACACACACGGGTTTGTTTTTATATTTTAGAGTGACCGTCGACGTCTGCACAGCTGAACAGATTTATCAGTTTATCGGCAACAACTTTGGTAACTTTCTTCTTTTTGTTTTAAATGGGGGAAAATGAGAAACATTCTCTCATTCCAGCTCCTCTGATATGAATATTTTCTGTTTTTCTTGGTCGTATATTGTTAGAAAGTTCAGATTTTTAGGTACATCAATAGAAAAATTTGCAGATTTTCAAGTTCAGTCTATGAAAAAACAAACTTTGTCTTTAGATGAAGCCTGAAAATAACTTGTTTATCAGTTAACCTGTTTATCATTATTTTTTTTTAATCATTTAATTTATTGGCCCATAAAATGACAAAATAGTGAAAATTCAAAATATTCAGTTTCTAATGACGGAAAACAAATGAAGCTAAAGACGCTGGAACCAGACAATGTTTTTGGATTTTTGCTTCATTGTTGAATAATTTATCAAAATTGCTGCTTTTGGCAAAAACTCACAAAACTAATCTGACTGTCTGAGACATGACGGAGTGTTTCTCTTCTACATTTCTATTGAATTTCATTAATAAATAATGTTTAAAAGTTTAAAATTAGGAGAAATGAGAAATTAGGAGCGGAACTTCTCCACTCGTCCGATCATTGGTCCAAAACTCAAAGATATAAAACAGAATATTCTCACGTGTTGAGAAGTTTGAACCAACAAATTTCACTAAATGTTTATTTTCATATTTTGCTGATTTAATTAGAAGTTGCAAAGAAGAAACACAGATGACGACTCTGCTTTGTGACGCTGCCGCTGCTAACATGACACCAGAACCAGCACTACTTCACCACCACAGGAAACTCGCACTCTGAACCTCTTTGTGAGGGTGTAGTTTCCTGTCGTGAGTACACGCGGCTCTCCTCAGACTCAACCAAAACCACCCGCTGATACCGATGAAGGTATGCGTTCATGTTGTCCTCCGTCGACTCTCCCGTCTGCCGAAGGCTTCCCAGCAGCACCACGTTCGAGTCATACTGACCCGGTCCAGTTTGGATCAGATCAGCAGCTTTCAACAAAACAGCCAATCTGTTCTGTTCTGGTCTCTTTTGTGTTTATCGTGAAGGTCTGAGAGCTGAAGTGATGCGTTCAAATGTCCAAAAAACAACCAAAGCCAAATGATCGGTTATTAAAATTAAATTTTCTGTGATGTCACAGCTTCCTCCAGTCCACGCTGAGGTTTTCATCCAAATCTTACATTTGAGACGCTCGTATGCGATCAGTCGTCACTGTTTGAGCTCGCCTGAAGCTCTAGAACAAACGAGTCGAGTCGTTGTTTAAAGCTGCTGAGCTGTGCAGACGGGAAACTCTAAAATACGAAGCAGTTCTGAGGTGTCTGTAGATGTTGAACCCTGCCGTGCCCCCACTCTCTGCTGTGCCTTGAGTCCTGAACAGATCCCTCGCGCTCTGTAGATCAGCCCGAGTGTCAGATTTTTACCTTCCTGCATGACGAAGACGTTTTGAACGCCCCCCCCTCCACACACAGAGCGACTGTACTGCCTCCTCCTCCACGTGATGTCCAATCAGTATCATGTAATCGTAATAGAGTTCCACTTGTTAAGTAAGCCTTTTATTAGCATACCAACAATCACACTTTGACTCTTTGAATCTTTTCTGGTGCTAAGAGGATTGTTACCGCAGACTCTTGGCCTGGGGTCTGGCCAACTTGAAGCAATACCAGCCTCCCTTTTTCCCCATCCACCTGTAATGTATCACACTGCTGTGATGTCTGTAGTTGATGGATGAAATGATGAAATGACTTCAGGGGCTCTGAAACCTGAAACCTGGTGCTTCAATCGCGGGAGGGTTCCTACACATGAACTGCTCCGGGAGAAATTTGGATGTTTTATGTGCATGAAAATCTGATGACTGTTTGAAATGTGTAGGAACCCTTTTGTTTGTTTGTGTTTGTTTTTATGTTTAAAAGTCGAGTCACAAACCTTTTACTGCTGATTTAAATGAGCCTTCCCGTGTTCCTCACACCCTCACAGTGTCGATGCATCTGAATCGGTGAACACCGAATCTCCACAGCAGCTGACATGTCCATCAGCTCCTGTGGACAATTCATCAACCTTTGAGAGTTGCTGGTTGGTGGTCGTCTGTGTGTGTGTGTGTGTGATTGGAGGGCTGGGTAACACAACAGCCAGAGCAGAAACAAAGCAGGCCTCTAAAGTATCCGTAGTGTTTGAACAAACAGGGTCTCAAATCAGATTCTTCAAACCGTGAACACGTGTTTTGTTGCAGTTACCCGGCCCCGGCTGCAGGTTATTTATCGTTTCAGACGTCCACCTGCATTAACTTTTCACTTCTTCTTGTCAAACCAGGACCACTTTGTTTTTTTCCTCCGATAACAGGTGCTGATTTTGTAATGTTTACAGGGATTTTGTTGTTCAAAGTGATGCAGATTAAAATATTATAAATGGTTGTTTTTGGTTGTTCCTGACTGGTTAGTCTGTTCACAGGAAGAGTCACGTTTACGCATCACGACAGATCAATGTACACCCACATTGAGACTCAAGTTCTTCAGTGAGTGTTCTGCAAGGCCACTATTCGCTATCCCCATACTTATTATTCTGACATATTCCAGAAAGTTCAGCGTGCTGCTCCTCCCTCAGTTTTGGTCACATATCCACAAAAGAGGTATCAAAACAGCCGCCTCGGCCGGGAATGGTGTGCTGTGACTTTTCTAAGAGTTTCACCAAAGTTTACAAAATAAAAATTAAAGCTGCAAGCAGCGTTGAACGGGCCCTCGCACTCCAGCGCAACTCGACGGGCTGGCACGTCGGAAGGCACCAGTCGGAAAACGCGTGAGCCTTCGATGCTTTCAAAGCATTTCGTTCAATTGGCCACACACATTAGCCAGAATTGGGACAAACGGTCAAATCTGACGGAGCTCCACGCCCACATTCTTTTCATCAAAATTCATATTTTTGATAACTTTTACTCAGGAAGTCGATATGAACACATCTACCAAGTTTGAAGTCAATTGGATAAAATCCCTAGGAGTTCGTTCAAATATGACCCCTTGTCAACTAGAACGATGCACTAAAAATGGTGATTTTCATTCTTAAATATCTCGCTTCCTGTTAATTTTAGCCCATTGCTCCAAGAGACTTTTTTGTAGGTCCTGTCTTCATCTACAATTCGGCTAAGGTTACATAACTCTGTGTATAAAACTGTGGCGGGGCTGCGTCAAAAAAAAATTTTAAGGGGGCGCTATGGAGCGGTTGTTAGAGTGCTCCTTAGAAATTCTGAAGTCATGGGTTCGAACCCCGTGAGATGTTGGTCACTTTTGAGGTGTCTGAGGTGTTTAGCACAGGGTTTCAAAATATGCGATCAGAAACTGCTATCACAACTAGAGGTCGATGAGGTACAATAAAAGAGCTACGGCGAGGGGGAGCCAGGACAACAGGTCAGACGGGGGATGACATCATCCGCCCACCATGTGAGATTTTGGGTACCAAGCCCCAAGTACGACTATAAATGTTAAATTATAGTCTTTCAGCCAAGGAAGACAGATAGGTGTGAAAATCTACGTACTAGTTCAGAGTGAAGTGTGAACTACTATCAACTTGTTCGTGGACGCCCACAGCATCAAGCATCTTACTAGAGGGAGCATGAATGATGTATGAGCATGGCAAAAAAAGTCATAGTATAGTATGCCCCAAAAAAGTCATAGTATAATATAGTAAAAAAAAATCATAGTATAGTATGGCAAAAAAAGTCATAGTATAGTATGGTTAAAAAGTCATAGTATAGTATGCCAAAAAAAAGTCATAGTATAGTAAAAAAAATCATAGTATAGTAAAAAAAAAATCATAGTATAGTATGGCAAAAAAAGTATATTATGCCAAAAAAAAAGTCATAGTATAGTATGGCAAAAAAAGTATATTATGCCAAAAAAAAAGTCATAGTATAGTATGGCAAAAAAAAGTCATAGTATAGTATGGCAAAAAAAAGTCATAGTATAGTATGGCAAAAAAGTCATAGTATAGTATGGCAAAAAAAAGTCAGTATAATATGGCAAAAAGTCATAGTATAGTATGCCCAAAAAAAAGTCATAGTATAGTATGGCAAAAAAAGTCATAGTATAGTATGGCAAAAAAAATCATAGTATAGTAAAAAAAAAAATCATAGTATAGTATGCCAAAAAAGTCATAGTATGGCAAAAAAAAGTCATAGTATAGTATGGCAAAAAAAGTCATAGTATAGTATGGCAAAAAAAAGTCATAGTATAGTATGCCCAAAAAAAAGTCATAGTATAGTATGGCAAAAAAAATCATAGTATAGTATGGCAAAAAAAGTCATAGTATAGTATGGCAAAAAAAATCATAGTATAGTAAAAAAAAAAATCATAGTATAGTATGCCAAAAAAAAGTCATAGTATACTATGGCAAAAAAGTATATTATGCCAAAAAAAGTCATAGTATAGTATGGCAAAAAAAGTCATAGTATAGTATGCCCAAAAAAAGTCATAGTATAGTATGCCCAAAAAAAGTCATAGTATAGTATGGCAAAAAAAGTCAGTATATTATGCCAAAAAAAGCCATAGTATAGTATGTCAAAAAAAGTCATAGTATAGTAAAAAAAAATCATAGTATAGTATGGCAAGAAAAGTCATAGTATAGTATGCCCAAAAAAAGTCATAGTATAGTATGCCCAAAAAAAGTCATAGTATAGTATGGCAAAAAAAAGTCATAGTATAGTAAAACAAATCATAGTATTGTAAAAAAAAGTCATAGTATAGTATGGCAAAAAAAAGTCATAGTATAGTATGGCAAAAAAGTATATTATGCCAAAAGAAAGTCATAGTATAGTATGGCAAAAAAAATCATAGTATAGTATGGCAAAAAAAGTACATTATGCCAAAAAAAAAGTCATACTATACTATTCCCAAAAAAAGTCATGGTATAGTATGCCCAAAAAAAGTCATAGTATAGTATGCCCAAAAAAAGTCATAGTATAATATGCCAAAAAAGTCATAGTATAGTAAAACAAATCATAGTATAGTTAAAAAAAAGTCTTAGTATAGTATGGCAAAAAAAGTCATAGTATAATATGCCAAAAAAGTCATAGTATAGTAAAACAAATCATAGTATAGTAAAAAAAAATCATAGTATAGTATGGCAAAAAAAGTATATTATGCCAAAAAAAAGTCATAGTATAGTATGGCAAGAAAAGTCATGGTATAGTATGCCCAAAAAAAGTCATAGTACAGTATGCCCAAAAAAAGTCATAGTATAGTATGGCAAAAAAAAAAAAGTCATAGTATAGTATGGCAAAAAAAGTCATAGTATAGTATGCCCAAAAAAAGTCATAGTATAGTATGGCAAAAAAAAGTCATAGTATAGTATGGCAAAAAAAGTCATAGTATAGTAAAACAAATCATAGTATTGTAAAAAAAAAGTCATAGTATAGTATGGCAAAAAAAAAGTCATAGTATAGTATGGCAAAAAAGTATATTATGCCAAAAAAAAGTCATAGTATAGTATGGCAAAAACAATCATAGTATAGTATGGCAAAAAAAGTACATTATGCCAAAAAAAAAGTCATAGTATAGTATGGCAAGAAAAGTCATGGTATAGTATGCCCAAAAAAAGTCATAGTATAGTATGGCAAAAAAGTCATAGTATAATATGCCAAAAAAGTCATAGTATAGTAAAACAAATCATAGTATAGTAAAAAAAAAGTCATAGTATAGTATGGCAAAAAAAAGTCATAGTATAATATGCCAAAAAAGTCATAGTATAGTAAAACAAATCATAGTATAGTAAAAAAAAATCATAGTATAGTATGGCAAAAAAAGTATATTATGCCAAAAAAAGTCATAGTATAGTATGGCAAGAAAAGTCATGGTATAGTATGCCCAAAAAAAGTCATAGTATAGTATGCCCAAAAAAAGTCATAGTATAGTATGGCAAAAAAAAAAGTCATAGTATAGTATGGCAAAAAAAAGTCATAGCATAGTAAAACAAATCATAGTATAGTAAAAAAAAATCATAGTATAGTATGGCAAAAAAGTCATAGTATAGTAAAACAAATCATAGTATTGTAAAAAAAAAGAAAGTCATAGTATAGTATGGCAAAAAAAGTCATAGTATAGTATGCCCAAAAAAAGTCATAGTATATTATGCCAAAAAAAGCCATAGTATAGTATGCCCAAAAGAAAGTCATAGTATAGTATGGCAAAAAAAAAAGTCATAGTATAGTAAAACAAATCATAGTATAGTAAAAAAAAATCATAGTATAGTAAAAAAAATCATAGTATAGTATGGCAAAAAAAGTCATAGTATAGTATGGCAAAAAAATCATAGTATAGTATGGCAAAAAAAGTCATAGTATAGTATGGCAAAAAAAATCATAGTATAGTAAAAAAAAAATCATAGTATAGTATGCCAAAAAAGTCATAGTATGGCAAAAAAAAGTCATAGTATAGTATGGCAAAAAAAGTCATAGTGTAGTATGCCCAAAAAAAGTCATAGTATAGTATGGCAAAAAAAAGTCATAGTATAGTATGGCAAAAAAAGTCATAGTATAGTAAAACAAATCATAGTATTGTAAAAAAAAAAGTCATAGTATGGCAAAACAATCATAGTATAGTATGTGCAAAAAAGTATATTATGCCAAAAAAAGTCATAGTATAGTATGGCAAAAAAGTCATAGTATAATATGCCAAAAAGTCATAGTATAGTAAAACAAATCAAGTATGCCAAAAAAAAGTCATAGTATAGTATGGGCAAAAACAATCATAGTATAGTATGGCAAAAAAAGTACATTATGCCAAAAAAAAAAGTCATAGTATAGTATGGCAAGAAAAGTCCATGGTATAGTATGCCCAAAAAAAGTCTAGTATAGTATGGCAAAAAAAGTCATAGTATAATATGCCAAAAAAAGTCATAGTATAGTAAAACAAATCATAGTATAGTAAAAAAAAAGTCATAGTATAGTATGGCAAAAAAAAGTCATAGTATAATATGCCAAAAAAGTCATAGTATAGTAAAACAAATCATAGTATAGTAAAAAAAAAATCATAGTATAGTATGGCAAAAAAAGTATATTATGCCAAAAAAAGTCATAGTATAGTATGGCAAGAAAAGTCATGGTATAGTATGCCCAAAAAAAGTCATAGTATAGTATGCCCAAAAAAAGTCATAGTATAGTATGGCAAAAAAAAAAAGTCATAGTATAGTATGGCAAAAAAAAGTCATAGCATAGTAAAACAAATCATAGTATAGTAAAAAAAAATCATAGTATAGTATGGCAAAAAGTCATAGTATAGTAAAACAAATCATAGTATTGTAAAAAAAAAAAAAGTCATAGTATAGTATGGCAAAAAAAGTCATAGTATAGTATGCCCAAAAAAAGTCATAGTATATTATGCCAAAAAAAGCCATAGTATAGTATGCCCAAAAGAAAGTCATAGTATAGTATGGCAAAAAAAAAAAGTCATAGTATAGTAAAACAAATCATAGTATAGTAAAAAAAAATCATAGTATAGTAAAAAAAATCATAGTATAGTATGGCAAAAAAAGTCATAGTATAGTATGGCAAAAAAATCATAGTATAGTATGGCAAAAAAAGTCATAGTGTAGTATGCCCAAAAAAAGTCATAGTATAGTATGGCAAAAAAAGTCATAGTATAGTATGGCAAAAAAAGTCATAGTATAGTAAAACAAATCATAGTATTGTAAAAAAAAAAGTCATAGTATGGCAAAAAAAGTCATAGTATAGTATGGCAAAAAAGTATATTATGCCAAAAAAAAGTCATAGTATAGTATGGCAAAAAAAGTCATAGTATAATATGCCAAAAAAGTCATAGTATAGTAAAACAAATCATAGTATAGTAAAAAAAAATCATAGTATAGTATGGCAAAAAAAGTATATTATGCCAAAAAAAAGTCATAGTATAGTATGGCAAGAAAAGTCATGGTATAGTATGCCCAAAAAAAGTCATAGTATAGTATGCCCAAAAAAAGTCATAGTATAGTATGGCAAAAAAAAAAGTCATAGTATAGTATGGCAAAAAAAAGTCATAGTATAGTAAAACAAATCATAGTATAGTAAAAAAAAATCATAGTATAGTATGGCAAAAAAGTCATAGTATAGTAAAACAAATCATAGTATTGTAAAAAAAAAAAGTCATAGTATAGTATGGCAAAAAAAGTCATAGTATAGTATGGCAAAAAAGTATATTATGCCAAAAAAAGTCATAGTATAGTATGGCAAAAAAAGTCATAGTATAGTATGGCAAAAAAAATCATAGTATAGTATGGCAAAAAAAGTCATAGTATAGTATGGCAAAAAAAAGTCATAGTATAGTATGGCAAAAAAGTATATTATGCCAAAAAAAGTCATAGTATAGTATGGCAAAAAAATTCATAGTATAGTATGCCCAAAAAAAGTCATAGTATAGTATGGCAAAAAAAATCAGTATATTATGCCAAAAAAAGCCATAGTATAGTATGTCAAAAAAAGTCATAGTATAGTAAAAAAAAATCATAGTATAGTATGGCAAAAAAAAGTCATAGTATAGTATGGCAAGAAAAGTCATAGTGTAGTATGCCCAAAAAAAGTCATAGTATAGTATGGCAAAAAAAAGTCATAGTATAGTATGGCAAAAAAAGTCATAGTATAATATGCCAAAAAAGTCATAGTATAGTAAAACAAATCATAGTATAGTAAAAAAAAATCATAGTATAGTATGGCAAAAAAAGTATATTATGCCAAAAAAAAGTCATAGTATAGTATGGCAAGAAAAGTCATGGTATAGTATGCCCAAAAAAAGTCATAGTACAGTATGCCCAAAAAAAGTCATAGTATAGTATGGCAAAAAAAAAAAAGTCATAGTATAGTATGGCAAAAAAAGTCATAGTATAGTATGCCCAAAAAAAGTCATAGTATAGTATGGCAAAAAAAAGTCATAGTATAGTATGGCAAAAAAAGTCATAGTATAGTAAAACAAATCATAGTATTGTAAAAAAAAAGTCATAGTATAGTATGGCAAAAAAAAAGTCATAGTATAGTATGGCAAAAAAGTATATTATGCCAAAAAAAAGTCATAGTATAGTATGGCAAAAACAATCATAGTATAGTATGGCAAAAAAAGTACATTATGCCAAAAAAAAAGTCATAGTATAGTATGGCAAGAAAAGTCATGGTATAGTATGCCCAAAAAAAGTCATAGTATAGTATGGCAAAAAAGTCATAGTATAATATGCCAAAAAAGTCATAGTATAGTAAAACAAATCATAGTATAGTAAAAAAAAAGTCATAGTATAGTATGGCAAAAAAAAGTCATAGTATAATATGCCAAAAAAGTCATAGTATAGTAAAACAAATCATAGTATAGTAAAAAAAAAATCATAGTATAGTATGGCAAAAAAAGTATATTATGCCAAAAAAAGTCATAGTATAGTATGGCAAGAAAAGTCATGGTATAGTATGCCCAAAAAAAGTCATAGTATAGTATGCCCAAAAAAGTCATAGTATAGTATGGCAAAAAAAAAAGTCATAGTATAGTATGGCAAAAAAAAGTCATAGCATAGTAAAACAAATCATAGTATAGTAAAAAAAAATCATAGTATAGTATGGCAAAAAAGTCATAGTATAGTAAAACAAATCATAGTATTGTAAAAAAAAGAAAGTCATAGTATAGTATGGCAAAAAAAGTCATAGTATAGTATGCCCAAAAAAAGTCATAGTATATTATGCCAAAAAAAGCCATAGTATAGTATGCCCAAAAGAAAGTCATAGTATAGTATGGCAAAAAAAAAAGTCATAGTATAGTAAAACAAATCATAGTATAGTAAAAAAAAATCATAGTATAGTAAAAAAAAATCATAGTATAGTATGGCAAAAAAAGTCATAGTATAGTATGGCAAAAAAATCATAGTATAGTATGGCAAAAAAAGTCATAGTATAGTATGGCAAAAAAAATCATAGTATAGTAAAAAAAAAATCATAGTATAGTATGCCAAAAAAGTCATAGTATGGCAAAAAAAAGTCATAGTATAGTATGGCAAAAAAAGTCATAGTGTAGTATGCCCAAAAAAAGTCATAGTATAGTATGGCAAAAAAAAGTCATAGTATAGTATGGCAAAAAAAGTCATAGTATAGTAAAACAAATCATAGTATTGTAAAAAAAAAAGTCATAGTATGGCAAAAAAAGTCATAGTATAGTATGGCAAAAAAGTATATTATGCCAAAAAAAAGTCATAGTATAGTATGGCAAAAAAAGTCATAGTATAATATGCCAAAAAAGTCATAGTATAGTAAAACAAATCATAGTATGCCAAAAAAAAGTCATAGTATAGTATGGCAAAAACAATCATAGTATAGTATGGCAAAAAAAGTACATTATGCCAAAAAAAAAGTCATAGTATAGTATGGCAAGAAAAGTCATGGTATAGTATGCCCAAAAAAAGTCATAGTATAGTATGGCAAAAAAAGTCATAGTATAATATGCCAAAAAAGTCATAGTATAGTAAAACAAATCATAGTATAGTAAAAAAAAAGTCATAGTATAGTATGGCAAAAAAAAGTCATAGTATAATATGCCAAAAAAGTCATAGTATAGTAAAACAAATCATAGTATAGTAAAAAAAAATCATAGTATAGTATGGCAAAAAAAGTATATTATGCCAAAAAAAGTCATAGTATAGTATGGCAAGAAAAGTCATGGTATAGTATGCCCAAAAAAAGTCATAGTATAGTATGCCCAAAAAAAGTCATAGTATAGTATGGCAAAAAAAAAAAGTCATAGTATAGTATGGCAAAAAAAAGTCATAGCATAGTAAAACAAATCATAGTATAGTAAAAAAAAATCATAGTATAGTATGGCAAAAAAGTCATAGTATAGTAAAACAAATCATAGTATTGTAAAAAAAAAAAAAGTCATAGTATAGTATGGCAAAAAAAGTCATAGTATAGTATGCCCAAAAAAAGTCATAGTATATTATGCCAAAAAAAGCCATAGTATAGTATGCCCAAAAGAAAGTCATAGTATAGTATGGCAAAAAAAAAAAGTCATAGTATAGTAAAACAAATCATAGTATAGTAAAAAAAAATCATAGTATAGTAAAAAAAATCATAGTATAGTATGGCAAAAAAAGTCATAGTATAGTATGGCAAAAAAATCATAGTATAGTATGGCAAAAAAAGTCATAGTGTAGTATGCCCAAAAAAAGTCATAGTATAGTATGGCAAAAAAAAGTCATAGTATAGTATGGCAAAAAAAGTCATAGTATAGTAAAACAAATCATAGTATTGTAAAAAAAAAAGTCATAGTATGGCAAAAAAAGTCATAGTATAGTATGGCAAAAAAGTATATTATGCCAAAAAAAAGTCATAGTATAGTATGGCAAAAAAAGTCATAGTATAATATGCCAAAAAAGTCATAGTATAGTAAAACAAATCATAGTATAGTAAAAAAAAATCATAGTATAGTATGGCAAAAAAAGTATATTATGCCAAAAAAAAGTCATAGTATAGTATGGCAAGAAAAGTCATGGTATAGTATGCCCAAAAAAAGTCATAGTATAGTATGCCCAAAAAAAGTCATAGTATAGTATGGCAAAAAAAAAAGTCATAGTATAGTATGGCAAAAAAAAGTCATAGTATAGTAAAACAAATCATAGTATAGTAAAAAAAAATCATAGTATAGTATGGCAAAAAAGTCATAGTATAGTAAAACAAATCATAGTATTGTAAAAAAAAAAAGTCATAGTATAGTATGGCAAAAAAAGTCATAGTATAGTATGGCAAAAAAGTATATTATGCCAAAAAAAGTCATAGTATAGTATGGCAAAAAAAGTCATAGTATAGTATGGCAAAAAAAATCATAGTATAGTATGGCAAAAAAAGTCATAGTATAGTATGGCAAAAAAAAGTCATAGTATAGTATGGCAAAAAAGTATATTATGCCAAAAAAAGTCATAGTATAGTATGGCAAAAAAATTCATAGTATAGTATGCCCAAAAAAAGTCATAGTATAGTATGGCAAAAAAAATCAGTATATTATGCCAAAAAAAGCCATAGTATAGTATGTCAAAAAAAGTCATAGTATAGTAAAAAAAAATCATAGTATAGTATGGCAAAAAAAAGTCATAGTATAGTATGGCAAGAAAAGTCATAGTGTAGTATGCCCAAAAAAAGTCATAGTATAGTATGGCAAAAAAAAGTCATAGTATAGTATGGCAAAAAAAGTCATAGTATAGTAAAACAAATCATAGTATTGTAAAAAAAAAGTCATAGTATAGTATGGCAAAAAAAGTCATAGTATAGTATGGCAAAAAAAATCATAGTATAGTAAAAAAAATCATAGTATAGTATGCCAAAAAAGTCATAGTATAGTAAAACAAATCATAGTATAGTATGGCAAAAAAAGTCATAGTATAGTATGGCAAAAAAGTATATTATGCCAAAAAAAAGTCATAGTATAGTATGGCAAAAAAAGTCATGGTATAGTATGCCCAAAAAAATTCATAGTATAGTATGCCCAAAAAAAGTCATAGTATAGTATAGTAAAAAAAAATCATAGTATAGTATGGCAAAAAAAAGTTACTGTCTAGTATGGCAAAAAGTCATAGTTTAGTATGGTTAAAAAAACTCGGTGTGTAAAAAAAAAAAAGTCATAGTATAGTATGGCAAAAAAGTCAGTGTAGTATGCCAAAAAGTCATAGTTTAGTATGGTTAAAAAAAAACTCAGTGTGTATAAAAAGTCATAGTATAGTATGCCAAAAAAAAAGTCATAGTATAGTATGGCAAGAAAAGTCATAGTATAGTATGCCCAAAAATAGTAATAGTATAGTATGCCCAAAAAAAGTAATAGTATAGTATGCCAAAAAAAAGTCATAGTATAGTATGGCAAAAAAAGTCATAGTATAGTATGGCAAAAAAAAGTCATAGTACAGTATGCCAAAAAAAGTCATAGTACAGTATGCCAAAAAAAAGTCATAGTATAGTATGCCAAAAAAAAGTCATAGTATAGTATGGCAAAAAAAAGTCATAGTATAGTATGCCAAAAAAAGTCATTGTATAGTATGCCAAAAAAAGTCATTGTAGAGGCAGAGATTTTCTCACTTGTCACCTGGGTAGTGGGTGTGGCTACGTGGGTTTGAGCTGAATGATTGCCAAATGAATATCACCTGCACCTGCCTGTGAATCTGTGTGTTCTGGTATAGAGAGAGTGTGAGGTAGAGGCCCGATATTTCTGTTGACCGCAAAGGTTAATTTTCCATCATTCAACAGCATAAATGTATGTGTTTGTTGCAAGGGTAAATAAACAACATCAACCTGCAGTGAAGATTCGATGCTTTATCCTTGGACTCAGCGTGTCAGACAGCCCTGCTTCCTCCTCTCAGTGACTAATATTGGATTTTGATAGTCACACAACATTGTCAACAGAAAATGGCTACGGATCAGACACTTGCCTTCTGATGCTTCACTGGATTTGTGCACTTTGGACCACTCAGCCTCTTTGGATGGTGACTGTGAGTAACTTTGAATGAAACAAAGGAGCGCAGTACAACCCATGGTGTGTGAAACAGTTCATTCATACTGTGAAGTATATTTGCCTGGACACACTTGATGCTTATTACTGCTGCATATTGGATATCTGTGGCTGTCATTTGATGTCATTATCACTTGAGAATAAATTAACCTGTGGAAAAGTTCTTCACTTGTTGGTGCACATTAAGGAAGTGAAGTTGGAAGTGGATGTTTGATGCATTTATTGCTGATGGTCAAGCCTGAATAAAAGTGGATTTGAAAGCAACAGTGAATTCATGTATGGAGTCACAATTGTGCCAAACCAAAACAGCAAAGTTGGATGTGGATTCATGATGCAAATGTGGATTGTGACATATGTTGTCTAAACTTTTGTGGTACACACATTGATGGGTGTCAAAATGAATGGATCAAAGGCTGGTTCAAATACAAATGAAACTGATAACAATGAAATTGTGAAAAGAAAAATCATTCTCACCGAAACGGCCTTAGGGTGCAAAATGGAGAAGCTTCAAAAAGAACGCCAAACAAGAATGAATAAAATGAAACGTATCATTATTGCTTTAAAGGAGCTCATGGAGAATGATTCAAATATTTCAAAGGTACAAACTCAGGTGGACACCTTGATGCAATTACATAAAGAGACAACTTCCCTGCATGAGTCGTTGGTGGAAATATTACCTGAGGTGGAAAAGGATAAACAAAAAGTGTGGTTTGCAAGCATCAATACCTACGACAAAGGATTTATTGAGGATGTGACACAGTGGCTCTCTGAAACTAAGAGACCAGTCCCAGGATATGCAACACATGACAATGTGGAGGAAAATGCTACACTTGAAGTAATGCATGATGACATTCGGCCAGAGGACAGCATCTCAAATGTTGGAAGCACAAAATATGGATCAAAAACTGGGATTTCAAGAACTTCAAGCTCCTCTACTTCCTCTTCTCGTGTCAAAGCAGAAGCTGAAATGGCTGCTCTTCTCGCTCGTCAAAAACTACTCAAACAAAAGCAAAGACTGGATCAACAAGAGGAGGAAATAAGGAAGCAGAAAGAGAGACTTGAGCTTGAAATGGAGATAGCAGCTAGTATGGCAAAAAAGTCATAGTATAGTATGGCAAAAAAAGTCATAGTATAGTATGGCAAAAAAAAGTCATAGTATAATATGGCAAAAAAAAAGTCATAGTATAATATGGCAAAAAAAAAAAGTCATAGTATAGTATGGCAAAAAGTCATAGTATAGTATGGCAAAAAGTCATAGTATAGTATGCCAAAAAAAGTCCTAGTATAGTATGGCAAAAAAAAAGTCCTAGTATAATATGGCAAAAAGTATGTATAGTCAGTATAGTATGTATAGTATGGCAAAAAAAAAGTCATAGTATAGTATGGCAAAAAAAAGTCAGTATAGTATGGCAGAAAAGAGTCATAGTATAGTATGGCAAAAAAGTCATAGTATAGTATGGCAAAAAAAAGTCATAGTATAGTATGGCAAAAAAAGTCATAGTATAGTATGGCAAAAAAAAGCCAGTTTTAGTATGGCAAAAAAAGTCAGTTTAGTAAAAAAAAAAAAAAAGTCATAGTTTAGTATGGTTTTAAAAAAACTGTTAAAAAAAGTCATAGTATAGTATGGCAAAAAGTCATAGTTTAGTATGGTAAAAAAAAAACCTCAGTATGTGTAAAAAAAAAAAAAAAAAAAAAAAGTCATAGTATAGTATGGCAAAAAAGTATATTATGCCAAAAAAAGTCATAGTATAGTATGGCAAAAAAAGTCATAGTATAGTATGGCAAAAAAAAAGTCATAGTATAATATGGCAAAAAAAAAAGTCCTAGTATAGTAATGGCAAAAAAAAAAGTCCTAGTATAATATGGCAAAAAGTATGTATAGTCAGTATAGTATGTATAGTATGGCAAAAAAAAAAAGTCATAGTATAGTATGGCAAAAAAAAAGTCATAGTATAGTATGGCAAAAAAAGTCATAGTATAGTATGGCAAAAAAAAAAGTCATAGTATAGTATGGCAAAAAAAAAAAGTCATAGTATAGTATGGCAAAAAAAAAGTCATAGTATAGTATGGCAAAAAAAAAAGTCATAGTATAGTATGGCAAAAAAAAGTCAGTATAGTATGGCAAAAAAAAAAAGTCATAGTATAGTATGGCAAAAAGTCAGTATAGTATGGCAAAAAAAAGTCATAGTATAGTATGGCAAAAAAAAAAGTCATAGTATAGTATGGCAAAAAAAAGTCAGTATAGTATGGCAAAAAAAAAAAGTCATAGTATAGTATGGCAAAAAGTCATAGTTTAGTATGGCAAAAAAGTCAGTATATTATGCCAAAAAAAGTCATAGTATAGTATGGCAAAAAAAGTCATAGTATAGTATGGCAAAAAAAAGTCATAGTATAATATGGCAAAAAAAAAGTCATAGTATAATATGGCAAAAAAAAAAAGTCATAGTATAGTATGGCAAAAAGTCATAGTATAGTATGGCAAAAAGTCATAGTATAGTATGCCAAAAAAAGTCCTAGTATAGTATGGCAAAAAAAAAGTCCTAGTATAATATGGCAAAAAGTATGTATAGTCAGTATAGTATGTATAGTATGGCAAAAAAAAAGTCATAGTATAGTATGGCAAAAAAAAGTCAGTATAGTATGGCAGAAAAGAGTCCATAGTATAGTATGGGCAAAAAAGTCATAGTATAGTATGGCAAAAAAAAGTCATAGTATAGTATGGCAAAAAAGTCATAGTATAGTATGGCAAAAAAAAGCCAGTTTTAGTATGGCAAAAAAAGTCAGTTTAGTAAAAAAAAAAAAAAGTCATAGTTTAGTATGGTTTTAAAAAAACTGTTAAAAAAAGTCATAGTATAGTATGGCAAAAAGTCATAGTTTAGTATGGTAAAAAAAAAACCTCAGTATGTGTAAAAAAAAAAAAAAAAAAAAAAAAAGTCATAGTATAGTATGGCAAAAAAGTATATTATGCCAAAAAAAGTCATAGTATAGTATGGCAAAAAAAGTCATAGTATAGTATGGCAAAAAAAAGTCATAGTATAATATGGCAAAAAAAAAAGTCCTAGTATAGTATGGCAAAAAAAAAGTCCTAGTATAATATGGCAAAAAGTATGTATAGTCAGTATAGTATGTATAGTATGGCAAAAAAAAAAGTCATAGTATAGTATGGCAAAAAAAAAGTCATAGTATAGTATGGCAAAAAAAGTCATAGTATAGTATGGCAAAAAAAAAAGTCATAGTATAGTATGGCAAAAAAAAAAGTCATAGTATAGTATGGCAAAAAAAAAGTCATAGTATAGTATGGCAAAAAAAAAAAAAGTCATAGTATAGTATGGCAAAAAAAAGTCAGTATAGTATGGCAAAAAAAAAAAGTCATAGTATAGTATGGCAAAAAGTCAGTATAGTATGGCAAAAAAAAGTCATAGTATAGTATGGCAAAAAAAAAAGTCATAGTATAGTATGGCAAAAAAAGTCAGTATAGTATGGCAAAAAAAAAAGTCATAGTATAGTATGGCAAAAAGTCATAGTTTAGTATGGCAAAAAAGTCAGTATATTATGCCAAAAAAGTCATAGTATAGTATGGCAAAAAAAGTCATAGTATAGTATGGCAAAAAAAAGTCATAGTATAATATGGCAAAAAAAAAGTCATAGTATAATATGGCAAAAAAAAAAAGTCATAGTATAGTATGGCAAAAAGTCATAGTATAGTATGGCAAAAAGTCATAGTATAGTATGGCAAAAAAAGTCCTAGTATAGTATGGCAAAAAAAAAGTCCTAGTATAATATGGCAAAAAGTATGTATAGTCAGTATAGTATGTATAGTATGGCAAAAAAAAAGTCATAGTATAGTATGGCAAAAAAAAAGTCATAGTATAGTATGGCAAAAAAAGTCATAGTATAGTATGGCAAAAAAAGTCATAGTATAATATGGCAAAAAAAAAGTCATAGTATAATATGGCAAAAAAAAAAAGTCATAGTTTAGTATGGCAAAAAAGTCAGTATATTATGCCAAAAAAAGTCATAGTATGGCAAAAAAAAGTCCTAGTATAGTATGGCAAAAAAGTCATAGTATAGTATGGCAAAAAAGTCATAGTATAGTATGGCAAAAAAAGTCATAGTATAGTATGGCAAAAAAAAGTCAGTATAATATGGCAAAAAAAGTCATAGCATAGTATGGCAAAAAAAAAGTCATAGTATAGTATGGCAAAAAAAAAAGTCATAGTATAGTATGGCAAAAAAAAAGTCATAGTATAGTATGGCAAAAAAAAAGTCATAGTATAGTATGGCAAAAAAAAAAAAAGTCATAGTATAGTATGGCAAAAAAAAAAGTCATAGTATAGTATGGCAAAAAAAAGTCATAGTATAGTATGGCAAAAAAAGTCATAGTATAGTATGGCAAAAAAAGTCATAGTATAGTATGGCAAAAAAAAAGTCATAGTATAATATGGCAAAAAAAAAAAGTCATAGTATAGTATGGCAAAAAAAAGTCAGTATAATATGGCAAAAAAAAAAATATAATATGGCAAAAAAAAAGTCATAGTTTAGTATGGCAAAAAAAGTCAGTATATTATGCCAAAAAAAGTCATAGTATGGTAAAAAAAAAAGTCCTAGTATAGTATGGCAAAAAAAGTCATAGTATAGTATGGCAAAAAAAGTCATAGTATAGTATGGCAAAAAAAAGTCATAGTATAGTATGGCAAAAAAAGTCAGTATAATATGGCAAAAAAAGTCAGTATAGTATGGCAAAAAAAAAGTCATAGTATAGTATGGCAAAAAAAAAGTCATAGTATAGTATGGCAAAAAAAAGTCATAGTATATTATGCCAAAAAAAGTCATAGTATGGCAAAAAAAAGTCCTAGTATAGTATGGCAAAAAAAGTCATAGTATAGTATGGCAAAAAAGTCATAGTATAGTATGGCAAAAAAAGTCATAGTATAGTATGGCAAAAAAAAGTCAGTATAATATGGCAAAAAAAGTCATAGTATAGTATGGCAAAAAAAAGTCATAGTATAGTATGGCAAAAAAAAAAGTCATAGTATAGTATGGCAAAAAAAAAAGTCATAGTATAGTATGGCAAAAAAAAGTCATAGTATAGTATGGCAAAAAAAAAGTCATAGTATAGTATGGCAAAAAAAAAAGTCATAGTATAGTATGGCAAAAAAAGTCATAGTATAGTATGGCAAAAAAAGTCATAGTATAGTATGGCAAAAAAAGTCATAGTATAGTATGGCAAAAAAAGTCATAGTATAATATGGCAAAAAAAAAGTCATAGTATAGTATGGCAAAAAAAAGTCATAGTATAATATGGCAAAAAAAAAAATATAATATGGCAAAAAAAAAGTCATAGTTTAGTATGGCAAAAAAAGTCAGTATATTATGCCAAAAAAAGTCATAGTATGGTAAAAAAAAAAGTCCTAGTATAGTATGGCAAAAAAAGTCATAGTATAGTATGGCAAAAAAAGTCATAGTATAGTATGGCAAAAAAAAGTCATAGTATAGTATGGCAAAAAAAAGTCAGTATAATATGGCAAAAAAAGTCAGTATAGTATGGCAAAAAAAAAGTCATAGTATAGTATGGCAAAAAAAGTCATAGTATAGTATGGCAAAAAAAAGTCATAGTATAGTATGGCAAAAAAAGTCATAGTATAATATGGCAAAAAAAAAAAAGTCATAGTATAGTATGGCAAAAAAAAGTCATAGTATAATATGGCAAAAAAAAAAAGTCATAATATAATATGGCAAAAAAGTCAGTATATTATGCCAAAAAAAGTCATAGTATGGCAAAAAAAAAAGTCCTAGTATAGTATGGCAAAAAAAGTCATAGTATAGTATGGCAAAAAAAGTCATAGTATAGTATGGCAAAAAAAAGTCATAGTATAGTATGGCAAAAAAAAGTCAGTATAATATGGCAAAAAAAGTCAGTATAGTATGGCAAAAAAAAAGTCATAGTATAGTATGGCAAAAAAAAAGTCATAGTATAGTATGGCAAAAAAAAAAGTCATAGTATAGTATGGCAAAAAAAAACTCATAGAAGACATTTGACTGTTACCTATCTCCACTTATGGGTTTCAAAGCATCCACGTGTCGCATCATGAAGTAGGCTGCCCCTTGCCTAAGGGTCCACACTGGATTCGAACCCGGATCTGCCACGTGAAAGTCAGCAGCATTAACCACTTAGCTATGCACACACTGTGAAGCTACCAAGTCTTCAGTCTGTCTCCGTCCAGGTGGCTTGCAAACAGTGGAATGAACTCCATAACATCCTAACATACTTACATACTAACATACATACATACTAACATAAATACATACAAACATACTAACATACATACATACTAACACATACATACATACTAACATACATACTAGCATACGTACATACTAACATACATGCATAGTAACACATACATACTAACATACATACATATGTATGCATACATATCCTAGGAGACCTAGTTTATAGACCATAGCTGCTATTCATCATCCTAGCAGAGTGGATGTGGTACTTTACTTTGTTAAACTCAGGTCAAGTCTAGGATTCTAGTCTAGTCTTTGACATTTATAGTCGTACTTGGGGCTTGGTACCCAAAATCTCACATGGTGGGCGGATGATGTCATCCCCCGCCTGACCTGTCGTCCTGGCTCCCCCTCGTCGTAGCTCTTTTATTGTACCTCATCGCCCTCTAGTTGTGATAGCAGTTTCTGATCGCATATTTTGAAACCCTAACAGCTAATAGCTGCTCCTTGGTTAGACTGATGGGTTTCAAAGCATCCACGTGTCGCATCATGAAGTAGGCTGGTAGCTTTAAGGACCTTGCCTAAGGGTCCACACTGGATTTGAACACGCATCTCCCGGGTGAAAGTCAGCAGCATTAACCACTGAGCTATCCAGTGAGCCACACACCCTCTGTGAAGCTACCAATGATGAACATTCATCTTCATAAGTGGAGATAGATAACAGTTAAAAAGCACCCACGTGTCACATCATGAAGTAGGCTGGTAGCTTTAAGGACTTTGCCTAAGGGATTCGAACTCGGATCTCCCGGGTGAAAGTCAGCAGCATTACTATATATAGTCAAATATTTTTTATGTAAAAATTTTAAGAAAATTTACCTAGAATTTTTTTTCTTCGAATTGTTTAAAAGTCAGTACATGCGGCTCTGTTCCTCTTCCATAGACAGCGACAGGCAGCTTACATGGTCTGCTCTCTAAAATAAAGCAGTGACCACCGTCGTGTTTGAGAAGCAGTCTGAGGTGTGAACAGAGTCTCGAGGGAGGCAAGTGTTTAGAGAAATCTTTCCTTGTTTTTATTTATCACACATTTAGAAAATGAACCACACTATACAAATGTCCACCGTTCAGTAATGAAACAGGCCTCCTGCATGAACCCAACCGACCTCAAAGCAAACACAGAGACGACTTCAGCGGGTAAAGAAGCGTCATGGCGGCTCTGAACTCACCACCTGTTCCTCCTCCAGGTTCAGTCGCAGACTTTAATTACAGGACCGGCGTTGATTTCGTGCCGTCGTACGGTGGACTGCGTCGGCTGCCCAGTGACTCGACTTTTTATTTTAACTTTAATCTTTTCGTGGTCACTGTGGTGCAGGTAGGCAGTAGCATGCAGAAACCTTTGGATGCGGCTCTCCTCTGATTGGCTGTAGGCTAATTCATTACGTTTGCGCTATGTAAAGAAGGGAGCAGGGTTTGTTTTTTTCCTTAGAGTCTGTGGTTATTTACAATATGACAAGGGTGTGTGTGTGTGTGTGTGTGTGTTTGAGTCCTACAGATGGGACGGGACAGGCGAGCGTGTAGACGGGGTTTCCCAGTCTCAACAGGAGGGGTTTTGTTCCTTCATCACTGAAGGGAGAGCAGAAAGTTCACACCCTCCTCCCCCTCAGGTTGGTTGTCATATAAGGGCGGTCACATGGTCAGCGACACACTCACAACATGTCCGCCGCTCAGAGGGATCCTCACTTTATTACTCAGACATAAAATTAAAAAAAAAAAACTGAAGATAACAAATAAAAATAAAACTGAGGAGAGCCGCCAGCCGGGCGGCGTTCAGGCCAGGTAGCTGTACGTGTCCTTTTCGCCGTCCACTCGCTCCAGGTACTCCTTCTCTATCAGGATGTCGATGCATTTCTGTCCACAAGAGGGAGACACAAACCAGACGTGAGACCACCAAACGCTGCAGACATTGTCAGCTCTGCAATATGACGCGTTTGTTACCTTGATGACGGGGACTCTGGGTTTGAATCGGGATGACAGCTGATTGAGGACTTCAGCCAGAAGCTGCTGGTGCTTCAGGACCTTCCTCATCTTCATAATCCTCACTATGGCAGCCTGCAGATACACAAACACACCGTCAGAGTGATCTTCAGCCGTTAAAACAGAGGAGGAAGCTCGGACACGAACGTCACCTGGATGAGGAGCTTTCGGTCCTCCTCGATGTTCTTGTGAGTCGTCTCCTGCTCCTGTTTCTGCTCCGTCTTCATCGGGACGTTGATGTTCACCCTCAGCTTCTTACTGCGGTGGAGAACAAAATTTAAGACCCGAACCAAACGTCCAGCATCGTGTCTGCGAGCCTGCAAGACGTCGTAAACTGTCGATGTGTGCGCGTGAAATCAGCAAACTTCCATTCTGGGTCAGTTTTTATGCTGACGATACACGATTGTACGTTTCTGGATCTCCTGATGACCTCAGCCCAATTAAAAACTTCGAACATCGCTTAGATGAAATACATTTACGACTGAATCAAATAATAATATTCATCTGTGGCTCTTCAGCCAGAAAAAGTCAGAATCTAAAATGATTTCAGGTTTTTGTGGCTTGTATCAAAAATAAACTAAATGTTTTTTCATCATCTGTATCGTTGACGTCAGACCTTTCCTTAATCAGGCTGACAAACTAATTCATGCTCTTCTGTCTTGTTGGTTCTTAAAGCGCTGAACGACCTGACACTCTTCTGTTAGACTTACTACAATGAAATGTAACAAGCAGATCCTCGGCAGCTGGACTCCTGGTCGTGCCGAGGACCTCCACAAAGGTCGGCTTTAGTTTCTGCTGCGCTCATCTCTGGATCGTTCTGCCTGTGGACCTGAGAAACTGAACGTCTGTAGACATTTTTAAAGAAGAGCTTAAGCCTGGCTTTAATTTAAGCTGCCTCTCTGTTCACTGCTCAGCTTTTACTTTTTATCTCCTGTGTTTGGTCGCCTGATTGACGTCTTATTGGTTTTATTGTTGCAGTTCTTCTCAAATCTCTTTTTGTTTTTATTGATTTTTTAAATCAAAGTTTGAGTTTGTCGAATTCAGGCACGATAAAAGTGAATTCAGACTTTCTGTCGTGCTCCAGATCAATATTAACACAGCTGTGAGTCATTAATGAGTTCACTTGAATCAAACGTGTGAAAACAGGAAATCAAAGACGTTTCTCACTTCTTGTATCCGAGGAAAAGTTTGATGACAGTGTCGGGTTTGAAATCCATCTCGTCCACGTTGGCGTTCTCGTCCTCCATCACCTGACAGACAGACAGACAGACAGTTTTTCACTGTTCATTTGGAGCCCTCTGGTGTTCAACAGGAGAACAACACTCACCTGTCAGGTGTTATCACTCGGACAGAGACGTTTGTGTTGGTGACTTTAACATGTTTAAAGTCTTCAGTTAACGACGGATGTCATGAGAGACTTTTGACATTAATGAGTTCTCTGATGTGAAGTTCAGTAATTCAGCGTTAAAAACGTTTGTTGTGGTCGCTCCGCGAGGAGGAAATGATTTTTAGAGTTTGTTAAACTGGTGGTTTTTATTTTTTATGTGCATCAGAGATGAAGAATCTGGTCCGGAGATGATTTGTTCACAGCAGCACATTATATTTTCATCTGTGAGGTCTCTGTAACTGTCACAGACTGTTTGTTTGTTTGTGAATTATTCTGGTTCTCTTCTGGATGCTCGTCATCGCGTCGTGTCTTTTTGTCAAAGATGAACAGAATTAAATGTTTTTACTCACCAGCAGCTTCGACTTTAACAAAATCTGCAGAACCTGAACCAGAATGTCCTGAAAGGAAGAGATCATCAGTTAGAGGAGAAACTCAAACAGCTCGTGATGTGTGTGCGTGTGTGTGCTTACAGTTTTGATCTGTGTGCTGTCGGTCAGCTGTTGGACGGTGTAGCTGTCCTCCGTGTTGTACTGCAGCAGGATGGCCATCTGGAAGGTGGAGGCCTGCAGTGTGTACCTGTAAACAACACGGCGCGTTCGTCACCACGATGACTCTCAGACTGACTGACGAGCCGTTAAATGTTGCACTCTGAAACAGGAAGTGCGCGCTGACACGTTGGACTCACCTGTTCTTGAAGCAGTTGGTGACCAGCTCTCCTTTGGACAGGTGATAGAGCCAGGTCAGCTTCCTGCCGCTGTGTCTGCTGGCGTAAAACGCCGTGAAGCGCTGATAGCTTCGCTCCAGCTGCACACAGAGACATAAAGAGGACAGTTCAGAGGAGCGGGTTCTCAAACGGAGGTCCAGGGACCTTCAGGAGTCCTCCTGGTTCACTTAATGAGCTCTGAGGTTACATGCACAGAGGCGTGGATCTACTCCTGAAGCTGCTGAACGAGTCTCACCTCAGACGGCAGAGCGAAGGTGCAGGACTGCTGGAAAGGCCAAGACCCGGAGCTGAGCACCTGGATACTGAAGTCCACTGGAAGACAGAGAGAGAGTTTGAACTCGGACGTCGAGGCTGCGATGTGAGCGCAGGATGATTTCAAGCTGCGCTGCCGCCAATTATAACAACATAAAGTCTGATTAATAAAGCGAGGAGATTAAAATCTGTTTCTCTGAATGAAACGCTGTGATCAGGTCGCTTTTAAAACAGTGAAACGAGTCTGTGTGTGTGTGTGTGTGTGTGTGTGTGTGTGTGTGTGCTGACTCACAGTCCAGCGGCTCGGAGTTGGTCAGGTGTTTCTTGAACTGTTCGTTCAGGTCTTTACTGACTCCGATATCCTGGAACATTCGCTGGAGTTTGGACGTGTACTCGAAGCCGCACGCTTGCTGCATGAGAACAACAAAGACCGGGTTCAGTCTGAGGTTCTGGTTCTGGGTCAGACACTTCTGGACAGACGGACGGACTGTGTGAGCTCACCTTGAGTTTGGAGATCATGCTGGCCTCAGCGTCGTCACTGGCGCTGTTCTGGTGGACCAGACGTTTGGCCAACATCTTAGCATAAAACTTCTGGAAGACGTCTTTGTCCTCGATGTACTTGAACACAACCATCTGACAGAGGAGAGACAAACCGTCACATGAATGTGCTGCCACCCACCCACACACACACACCCACACACACACACCCACACACACACACCCACACACACCCACACACACACACACACAGTATATCTCACCACTTGGTTGAGTGTGTCCTCCAGTTCTGCCTCTTCTGGGTTTTTGGAGCTGGAAAAAAAAAAACAGACGCACAGAGTTTATATTTGCCTCAGGTGATGAGGACAGCTCAGAATAATCACCCTGCTGCAGTGTGTGTGTGTGTGTGTGTGTGTGTGTGTGTGTGTGTCCCGAGCTTCACAGTCAGCGGGAAACCGCAAAACAATCCAGACTCAGGTCCTCGTACGTCGATGTTCTACAGCAGGGAGACTCGTTTTACACGGTGACTCCTGCAGCGTGTTCATGTTTAAAATAAGACACACCTCTTCTTCAGTAAAGAATCGCAGTATCTGGCCAGCAGCTCTGGAGATTTGCTGGACGACTGCGCCATCCTGGTGACGGCGTTGTTGTTGATGAACCGACCACACGCCTGAAAAACAAACAGCCACGTTAAAACGAGACGTTCCGACTCGTCTGGTGTCTCGTGGACGGACCGCAGAGGGATTACTGACCTTGTCGAGCGCCGCCACAAAGCCGGCGTCGTTGTTGAAGGCAGACATGACCAAGGCGTTGTACTTCTTGTGGACGTCCAGCGTGGTCTGGACGTACACTTTGGGGTCCTGGAAGAAACAAACAGGTTCATGTGGGTGGATCTGAACACAGCGCGAGGTTCAAGCTGAAAGCGGTACGTACGTTCAGCGCGGCCTCTCCACACTTCTCGATAGCAGCCAGGCCCTGGTTGTGGATGTGAGTCTCTAGAAGTTTCTTCAGCTCGCCCAGGCCGTCTGTGATCCGCGACACCAGGTTGTACATCCGGCCCAGGTCTAAGAGCAGAGAGCGTGACAGTCACGTCAGTCTGAGCTCCATCGGCTGCTGCCACATAATAAAAACTGCAGGTTACCTTCGTTCTTGTCGGCATCCAGAAGGTTCTGGAACTCGGTGTGGAAGATCTCCAGGTGTTTCTCTATGAGGACCTGCTCACACTTCCTGGCCAGCTCGTCCTGGGTGGATTCATGGAGGTACACCTGCACACGCCGCTGCTCCTCCAGCAGACGGGCCTCCGCCTGAGGGAGAACACACATTTCTTCATGAACACTTTAACACTCATTCATGCGCGTATGCAGTTGAAGTGGAGAGGTGGTCATCTACCTTCTTCATGTACTCGGTGACGGGGTTCTGCTGCAGGAACTCTGTGCTCTCACGAGTGTAGAAACGTTCTGTGTCGGTGAGGAACTGACACTCAAAGTACTCTTTGTACACGGACAGCGTGGGGCCTTTGGCGAAGGCGTCCTCCTCGTTCAGACCCAGTTCGACTGGACGGAGAGGAGAGAGCAGAAATTCATGTGAGGCGACTGTGTAGCAGCTAACTTTGAATCACATGATGCCGTCTCCTCCAAATCTCACCAACTGCACCTTTAAGGTGAGCTATGCAGTGTATTCTCAGTCTGACCTACCATAGGACTGGACCACACCGCTGATCAGTCTGGTGTTAATGGTCTCGCCGTTCCTCTCTCTCTCGATCAGCTTCAGCACAGCGTTTGTTACCTGAAAACACATTTTCACACTGTGATTATCAAACCGACACATTCAGGATGAAACACTTTGATTATTGTGATTTTATTTCTCTATGAAAAGAAAGTAAACACACTTGTTTGTTGAGGGGTCGGAATAAACACTCCCTCCAGGTCACGAGTGCCAGCTGGAGATGAAGACAAGACAAGAGTGACATGGTTAACACGAGGTCACGACTTCTGATCAGAATGATCCAAGACTGCAACAGAGTTTCTCATTCTGTGGTCTCCTCAGGCTTCAGCTCTCAGACACATACAGTCCACATCTTCTCTTCACATCATCGTGAATCATTCGCAGGAGACGGACAAACACCACGCACGTCCTGGGAGGGAGTTCATTAACCAATGACACGTCAGACCTGTAATGTTAACGCGCGGCGTGACATTGTGGATGGTTTTGATGGTTTGTTTGGATCGCCTGTTTACATCCAAACACACCTTCAGCTTGAAGCTCTCACTGCGACCTGTGTGCCACACGAGTGTCTGTTAAGTGCTGATAGCAAAACCGGGAGCTTGCGCAGATGTTAAGACGTACCGAGTAGATCTCGTAGATTCCCTTGCGTCCCTCGTCACACTCTCGTCTGACCCAGTGGCGGTTGAGGTAGGCACAGATCCCGTTGAGGACCTTACTAGAGAAACGGTAATCCTCCCACTGCTGGGTGTAAAACTTCAACACACACTCGTCCATTAGATCCTCGCCGTCCTGGAGGGGAGAGGAGAGCGTTGGTAAGGATGCAGAGGGCGTGTCAGGAGAGCAGAGAAGTGTTCGTGTGCACTCACCTTGAGCAGGCTGGTCAAATAGTTCTTCAGGAACTCCTTGAGTCGCTTGTAGAGCTCCAGGCCTACAAACTGAGCTCCACCTGGAGTGGTGGACTTTTTGGAGGGCTTGGCTGGCGGCACAGAGCCCCGGCCCTGGCTGGACTGGTGGACGCTGGTACAATAGTTATATACATGTCTGAAGGGAGCGTTAAGGAACAAACAGACTCTGCACATCACAGATTAAGACAGCAGTGAGCAGCTACAACAAAGCTTGATCTGACGAGAAGCTCTCAAAGACAAATATGTCGTTCACAGATTGGACAGGTTAGGATTACAGCCCGGCGCTTACACGGCCCGGAGCGCTGCGTACTTCGGGGAAATGACATCCTTTATGCTGAGAGGTGCGTGAGAGGAGGAAAGGCTGCCAAACAAAACGTGCCGTCAGAGAAAATCATCTCGTCGTGCACGCCGTGTCTCTTCTGTTAGCGCGTTTAAAGGGCGATCAAGTACGTCTGGATAACCTGTGACCGAAGCTGAAAGAGCCAAACCTTCACAGCCGACCTTCCCTTAAAATAAAAACCGAATCTGTTAAGCGGACTCGTTGTGTAAAACACAGGACGACATTTTGAACCAAATGCACCTGTAACTCGTTACCTGGATAAAAACAGGTTTCACTTTTAGAAAGGAGGAAGTGGCACACCTACGACACACACGCACGCACGCACGCACGCACACACACAGTTTAGGTGAGATGATCGATCAGCTGTAAATTAGAGAGATCGACATGAAGGTCGCTGACAGACTTTAAAAGCTGAATATTTGTGACTCCCTCGATCGTCCGCTGTTTAAAGGGAGCCATCGTCACACCTGCACAGGAACCCTGCTGAGGTTAAACAAACTACGGCTCCACACAGCGCTGCATGTGTCGATATGAACGTATAATCACTGCAAACACACTGAACCTCTATCTTTGCTGTCCAACACCGCACACGTGAATCTCACAGCTTCCACCCTCCCCGAGCTCTCAGGATACGTGTAGAGTTCCATGTAGCGTGACTTGGCCATGCTTTGCCGTGTGTACACCTGCTGGATGCCAGCCCGCAGGTCGTCCCATATCTGGTCCAGGCCTATCTGTTTCAGTCCGTGGGGGTTCTGGGTCCTGTTTGACGACATAGTGGAGCCCCTTGTCCTCTCCGACCGAACAATGCCCTCCTTTCCTGCGCCGGTGAGCGAGCGAGCGTTGGCCCCCCCTGGCTCCTCTCCTCGGTTGATTTCTGTCCTGACTCGCTCTGCTCCTCTCAGAGTGCGCAGTCCATCTGGCGGCGGCGGCAGCGCTTCGGGAAGCTGGTTGTCGGGGTTGTGAGACGGGATGTAGTCCCACTCTGCACGCCTCGGTGGCGCTGTCTGCCACGCCTCCACCTAAAAGCTTTGGCACTCCTCACCAGATGACCTGAGAGGGAAACACAGCGGAGAAAAAACACATTTAGATTAAGAAACGAGCCACAGACGGGCGATTCTCGGGATTCTGCTCAAACGCAGGAATTAAACGTCAGCGAGGGAAGCCTCCGTTTCCTCAGTGCCGTGTCAGTAGTTAGCCAGGTAGGTTACATGGATTTCTGTGCTGACACCTGGCTCTGATCCCTGCAGACACACTGCTGACCAGACCCTGACGTCACTCTGCTAATGACAGATTAGTCCACTTCAGCGCCTCCCTGATTTCCTTCAGCAGGCCAGTCTGCTCCGTCCACCGAGCTCCATTTTTAGCCTGAAGCGTTCGACACTTGGACGTTAGTGTTGTTACCTCTGCAGACGCAGTTTGAGCTTTAGTCCTGTTCTCTTTGTATCAACTAGATACTTCACTTCAGCCGCATGAAGTTTGTTGTTATTAAATTCACCGACAGAGGCCGGGTCATGGCGACAGCGGCGCTATCACAAGAGTAAATGCAGCTGGTTTAAACAGCAGCACTGATGGAGGCCACATCATTAAGGCTAATTGACAGACCTGAAGCTGTAATTTCATCCCCACGGTCGGGACAAGAGGAGGAGGGAAATGAACGCCACGGTCTGCAGCACCGACATCTTTCAAGCCGCGCAGAGACGACAGAGCTGAAATCAAAACGGCAGACAGAGGACGAGCGGCGCTGAGTGACCTGATCTTAAATTATAACATGAAGCACGTTAACAAACGTCTGCGTTCCCTCGATTCACTGAGTCACTATGAAGTGAAACAAAGTGAACTGTCAATCAACTGACAGTCAGATCAGAATTCTGACTCAGCTCCTAACTTTCTGTCCGGATTTGATTCCCAGCAGCCACTGAGAAAGAAAAAACAGGTTGTGTAAACGCGGTCTCAGAGACTCTCAGGGAGTCTCAGAGACTGGAGGGGTAGAAACTGCTGTGTACATGTAGGCAGCGCTGCTATATTTAGAAGGACCAGGCATGCAGCGCTGCCCATCACTGGCCATTCACAGCTATTAGGGCCAGAGACTCAGGACGTGACCCGAGTGCAACAGTGTAGCAGAACAGGAAGCTGATTGACCCGCTGTTGACTTCCTGTCCCTGTTGACGAGTCCCGGCCGCTGCTGCTGGACAATAAATCACAGAAGTCTGAGCATGTATTCCTCTGATCCACCAAAAATTACAAATCAAACAAACTACAGACGAAGTGGACCGCGTGCAGCTGGTCCAGAACGCTGCAGGAGAAGCAGAAGATGACTGAGCAGGACCAAATGACACACGTCTGTTTTTAAGTCACGTGAAGCACCAGTAAGAATTATTTTCCCATCAAGCTGTTGACTGCCTGGTTTTTTGTTTAGTGTACTGACTGCGTTCAGGACAGTTGGAGTTCAGGACAATGTTTCCGATACTGCGGCACATTGTCTACACACTACAGGCGAGGTGATGAAGAGAAGCAGCGAGGCAGGCGCACAGAAAGCCTTGACACAGCAGTAAGCTGCGGGCACATCAGGACTCGGACGCGGCCTTCATCCGTCACTAAAAATCCGTCGTCCTCTCCACGCCCAGCCTCCGTCTCTCTCCAGCAGCATCCCTTCCCCCGCTGCCACAGACTGACCACAGCACTGCAGCTGCAGTCTGAGAGAGAGAGAGAGAGAGAGAGAGAGAGAGAGAGAGCTATGTGTTCAGCTTAACCTGCTGCGACGTTCAGGGTCTGACAGATGCTCGGATCAGAGCGGCCTGAGGTTAAACAGAGTTCTGCCACGACGGTACCAAAGATAGATCCCCAAATGTGATTACAGCCGGCGGAGTGACACGCAACATCTAAAAACTGAGTGCACGGACACAGGAAGTGATTTTAAGTTACAGAGTGAGCTGCAGCTTCCAATCAGACGGCAGCCGTCATGGCGGACTGACATGGCTCGCTCTCTCTCTGCTGTCTGCAGGTTTGGGATGCCGGCCGAGCCCACGCAGCTCGACCCAGACTCTGCACCTTCTTCATCAGATCCTCGCTGAACTCGGCGGAAACTAGGCAGCCCTACCTGAGGTTGCTCCGGCAGTTGCCATGGCAACTAGGGCAGACAATACCTGCAGGTAGCCATTCGACAAACAGGCGGCAGAGCGCTCATTCTCTCTCTCTCCGTCTCCTGTGCTTCCCATTCATTCAGCGGCGGTGAAGAAAAGGTGCCCTTCACAGCAGCTCTGGGATCAGATTTCAGGTTCCCACACCAGGAGGCATTAAATGTGTGTCGCTGCAGTATCTGACCTATAATCAGTTCTAGAGCTATGCAGCAGGACGGGGACGAGCTCGTGTCGAGAGAGCGGCAACAGTTTCTAGAAAGTTTGTTGTGAAACAGGAGTCCGAGCGTCGGGGTCGTCAACAACCGCTCAAAGGTCGTGACACGTTCCTTCCCGGGAACATCCAGCCTACGTGCGTGTCTGTCAACAAGCGCTGCTGCCGACTTCTCTCCTTTACACGTCAAATAATCAACATCACGAGCAGAGCTTGTGTCCCGCCGCCCCGCAGGATGACCGAATAACGTGTTTCAACAACATCACAATCAGATTTAATGCACAGAAGTCACGATGCTGCTTTCATAACAGCACAGAGAGAAGATGAACGCCGACACGCACCGTGCTGACACTTTCTATGACATGTGAACCGACACCGACCTCGTTCAGAGGACACTGTCATCAAACTCAGTGTTTACACGACGAGTTACACAGAGACCGCTGACTAGCGACTCTATTGGACGGGTGCTCGATATCAGCTGATCAGAATCAGTACCGGGACAGAAAAGTTGGTGCGTCTCTAGGTGAATTTCCAGTTTTTACCCAAATATTAAGACATTTAGTGACTTGTCCTCCGAGGACGCCAAAGTCAACATTACCAAGATGATTTACTGCAGGAGGACGTCTCATTATACAGCCTGAAGGCAGCACCAGTACCCAGAGGGAGGGACAGAGGGAGGAAACAAGCGCACCATCCTGTTGTTTGAAACCTGCTGCCAGTTTCCAGTCGGAGAAAACGAATTCAAACAAACCTCAGTGTGACAAAGCGCTCACGGGCCGGCGTGCGGTGTGAACGGCTTACCCTGCTATCCGCTGCCCAGAGCAGAGACTCGAATCCAAACGTCCCAGCACAGTTCCATGTCAGGACTTCTCGGCAACGCCGGCAGACTAACCCAACGCACGAATCAAAGCTCCTGAACACACTGAACTGTTACCACATCTCAGGAACCAGAGTGTGTGTCGAGTGTGTGTGAGAGATTTGCTGAACGGGAAGGATGCAGGGAGTGGTGAGAGAGAGAGAGAGAGAGACAGAGAGAGAGAGAGAGACAGAGAGAGAGAGAGACAGAGAGAGACAGAGAGAGAGAGAGACAGAGAGACAGAGACAGAGACAGAGACAGAGAGAGAGAGAGAGAGAGAGAGAGAGAGAGAGAGAGAGCAGAGAGAGAGAGAGAGGAGAGAGAGAGAGAGAGAGAGAGAGCACTCGTGGGAAAAAAAGCTCAGCCTGGTAAATCTGATTACCGCGGTCACTGTGTGTCCTGGCCAGACTCAACAACCTAATACCCTACATTTAAAACACAAACAATGCAAACCACAGCGAAACACACACCCAGAGTCAGAACACACAAACAGCCCCGACGCCTCCGAGCTCAGGATTCACTCTCCTTCCTTAAATCGGAGTTCTGGTGGCCGAAACACAAACATCAGACTCTGACGGTGAGTCATGAGGAGCGATGGAGCTTCAGCTGAATCTGAATCACGGTGATGAGCACTTCTTCAGCACTGGCATGCTTGCACAGAGTGTGTTTGTGTATATATGTGTGTGTGTGAGTACGTGAACGATCATGTGCCGGGTCGGGCAGTGAGGGAGGACATTTCATTAGTGTAAGCAGCTTTTGATTTCTGTTGCTCCGCTCAGCATTCAGCCGAGCAGCGAGAGCAGACAGACCCGGACGGGTCAGACCAGGTGAAGGCGGAGGAGGTGGGACAGCCCGATTGTGACTGACCCGACTTTAAATCTTCATTTTGTCAGGAGCAAAGTGGTTTCACCGCGCCGTCTGCTGAACCGTGTGAACGGGCGCATCAGGTGTAACATGTGCTCCAACGAAAACACCGCAAACAGATATAACAGAAACAGCAGGACGAGGAGTCTTTGAATGCAGCACGCCAGCATCTACAGCACACAGAGCACCTGAATGCCTCCTCTGGGGCTCAGTAACACACACTCGATACAGCAGACCTGAGTTCTTTGTTGCCTTTGGCCACCGGGCGTATGCAGCTGTTCATGGTACACATCCTACAGTGGGCAGGACTCTGAATAGAGGAGAGGTCCTCCCACTCAATCAGGTCCATTCTGAGGGGATCCGACGCGTACGATTAACCCTCATGGCCGGATATAAAACAGCGGAGTGAGGCCGGAGCCTCCTGTTTGTAAAGAGGCAACAACCCAGCTGTCATGGCCGCCAAACAGAGTCCCAATAAAAGATCATGAAAAGAAGAAACCGCTTTAAAATATCAGACTGGACTCACTTTGTGCATCCACATACATCTTTATCCACCTGGTACTACTGAGCTACCAGAACATAGTGGTACCTGAATGTGCCACATTAATGCTGCATAGTTCTGACCCGACAAAGACACTGTGAGCAACACAAACAGTACTTAAGAGGAGCGGGACGCGTCCTAACATCTCCATGTCTGGGAATGACTCCTTCAACATATCACGGTGCCTTCAGGTGTCAGCTTCAAAACAGTTACAGATGCCAGGATCAGACTATTCAAACGGTGAACTCAGCTGTGTTTACTGCGTGTGTGTCACAGCAACCGGCTTAAAAAACAACAGGAGGTGAAGCATTATTTGAAGACCCCACACACCTGTACACCTGTACTACGGAACCACTCTCCACCTCCGCCTGTCTCTGTTCACCTTGTGTGTGTGATACAAACACTATGTAAGGAGAATGGGCGGCTGTGGTTCGATCCCCAGCTCTCAACTAAATGTAAATGTAGAGGTGTGCGTCCTCGCCTCTCCACGCCTGAGAATGTCTCCTTCAACACACCACGGTGCATTCAGGTGTCAGCTCAAAACACCAACACATGTCCATGAATGATGATGGAAGTGTGTGTGTCACGGCAACAGGAGGTGAAGCATTATTTGATGTGACTCTCCAACTTTCTGATGGATGTCTGACACAATAAGCCAACAGTGACTGATTCACATCACTCAGGGTGTCTCACTAACTTATCCCCCCTTGTTTTCCAGGCCTTGGAAGCGGGCCTGGACCTGGTCTGCTCCAGGAGGAGTGTGGAGGAGCTCTTCCTCTTCAAACTGTGAACTGAGTGAATGTGGCAGCTGTGTTTACTGCACGTGTGTCACAGCAACTGGCTTAAAAGACAACAGGAGGTGAAGCATTATTTGATGTGACCACCTCCACCTAACAGCCACAACTTCCCCGCCACAGAAGTAATGCACAGCGAACTGTGATTGATTCCCATTAAAACAGAGCAGACAGGTGGAAGGTCCTGATCGTTCACGGTTTCATCACACTTGTCCAGCCTTGTTTTCAAGGCCTGGGAAGCGGGCCTGGACCAGGTCTGTTCTGTTCCAGGTATTCTTCCAGGAGGAGTGTGTCAGGTTCAAATCACTCTCGTTCACTCCGTTAAAAAAAGCGGCGCGGGGCCGATCTGCCGCCGTTTAAACGACGAACGGCCTCCTGCGCCGATCCCGCAGATCACAGTGAAGCTGTCTGTCCGCCGCTTTTTGAAATATCTGTCCAGATTATCCCGCACTGACCCGCAAACCGTGTCAGACACTGCTACGCAACACCGCTAGTGCTATCATTAGCTCGATTAGCCTCGCTAGCTTGTAGGGGGTAACGTTAGCCCGGTTAGCGCGCTCTAAAGCGCCAAGTCCAGCATCGGTTCGAGCCGTATTTATTAATAGTTTACTCACACATAAGTGTTGATAAGAGGAGTGTTGTCTCGGCAGAGCTACCCGCCGTGAGCAGGGCGGACGGAGCGGCCGTGTTGTCGGGGTAAAATGGCAGCCTAGCTTCTCCTCGAGCTCAATAATGAGTCAGGAAAACAGCTAGCGCTAGCCGTTAGCATTAGCCAGCTAGCTCTCTCTCGTCTAAGATCGACCGTCGTGAGAAAAATACCGTTGAAGCGTCTCCTTACCATTTTAAGGGCCGTCGCTGTCACTGTACAGTCGGTGTGTGTGTGTGTGTTGGTATTCGGGCCCAAATGCTGTCTTCACCGCCGCCGTCTTTCTTTCTGTGTGTGTGTGTGTGTGTGTGTGTTTGCTGTCCGTTGCTAACTGCGACCGCTCTGCTTCGTTCGCACAAAGATCAGCTCAGCAGCCACCGAATCACGACGCATTCACGGCCCGCTCGGAAATATGGACACTACAACAACACAACACAACACAGCACAGCACAGCACAGCACACGAGCAATCAGACTCATTACAACATCCACTAATAATGATAATTAGAATAGACATTTTATTTTTAAATTATAAAATTATATTAAAACGTATATAAAATGAATAAAATGATATATACTCACATTGTGTGGTGTTAACATAGCATCAAATGTTAGTTTCAAATTGTACAAGTTAGTGCACTTCACTGGTCAAAGGTTAGGCTGGGGTTAAATCTTACTTGCAACAGATTCAAGCAAACTTGAACTAACACTTTGTGTTATTATGTCAAAACTACACTACCACTTCTGACAGTCAATTCTCAAGTGATTATAAATCTAGTGTGGTGGCCTTTTGTACACTACTGGCAGATGTAAAGACTCTCTTCCTCCTTCACACTCCACTGGATTAAAGAGACGATGCAACATCTGAAGCTAGAATAAATAAGATACTCTCTCCAGGGGTTTTGAACTTCTGTATAAATACACGTATTATGTTCAGTCACAGATATAGTCAGTATGAGTAGTATGAAAGTTAATTGCTTTAATCTTTGTTAGGATTACAGTATAGAGCTACAGATAATCCACATAAGAAACTTCTCCAGTGCTCGGACATAAAAAGTCGCAGCTGACGAGGATTCCCTGAACGCACCATGAGCGTCACACAGAATAGGACTACAAACATGGCGACGCACAACAATTATTACAGCTGCTCCGACTACAGATATTGCAATATCTGTCACGCATGCGCATTTGGCGCGTTTCTGTCACCTAATATAACATTTTAATTATGCATGTCCGAGACAGACGCACGATGCTGACATTTATCTGCCAGTCCTTTTAATCTGTGCATGCATGCGTGTGTGTGTGTGTGTGTGTGTGTATTTTTCCTGCAGTGGGTCGTGATGTTTGGCTGTGACTTCATCGATCATTTTTCAGAATATCTTCGTCCCGGACGGGAACCGAATGTTCTCCAAGCACAAGTCAGTCATGTTGAACACAATCTGCTGTGTGGTCACCAGCACTATCCCACCCTGTGCACCTCCACCGCCTCTCAAACAGGCAGAATACGACCTCTGTCGGTGGATGACAGAATCACAGAAACAAACACTTTAAAAGACAATAATATATTCAACACTATATGTGTAATCCCAACCCTGCAGGAGAGGCCTGGTCATTATCTATGTTTCTTATTGTCAACACATACCACGGAAACACCAAGTCCAGCAATAAACGTTGATATATCTGTGTTAAAAACACATCGCAGCACTGTGTGACATGTTCCTTCATTACCATGAACACACACTGTAGCTCAGTGCAGCACACGCATGCACACACACACACACACACCGTCTGCTGTCACCAAAAACTAAAACTGTGTGTATAATTGTGAGGTATTTGTACTCTACTCTGAGGGAAGTATTTAATACTTTATTGTACTTTGCAGATGGAGATTCATTCAGTGTTGTATTGTTACAATATTAAATTACAATAATAAAATGCTGCCTACACACTGCATTGTACTTTGAGTACTTCAAAGTACGGCCTTCAGTACTACATGTCTGATTAAGACAAGATACTCCCAAAAATGTCATTAATAATCGGTGCACCAACAGAATATGAAGCTGCCTGACTGTCTGTTTCTTCTTGCAGGACTTCAGTGTGACGTCTTAACGGATAGAGCTGCACAAACAGAATCCAGTGACCTCCGCTGTGTTGGGCTGGTAAACACGGACAGTGAGCTAAATATAAGAGAGACTTTGGGTTCCACATCTAGATACTAGATTGGTACATGACACACATTTACAGATACACAGTACATAACTATATATAAAACATATAGTATGATGCTGTCAGTTGGGCCCACAGTAAGTTTAAATATGGTTGAAGTCATGTGATCTCATGAGCTGCCAGCAGAGACGTGAGGCCAGGCGACGCTCAGCTTTTCAGGACAGGCGTTTCCTCCATCAGCTGCGACTTCACCTGAAACAACAACAGGGTGTTATTTTGGTGTAAAGTGAAGACTGGAGGATTTCTTTAATATAAAGACGCTCAAAGGTAAAACAAAGACTCCTGAGGAGGCGCAACATGCCGACTTCCTCTCTGTTTGCTCTGGAACAACAGCGCCCTCCTCCTGTCTTGTGCTGTAAAGGTGATTTCCCCCAGATGTGACAAAACCAAATACACTTTGTATTAACTACACAAGTATACTGTACTTAGGTAGAATTCTGAGGTACTTCACAAATGTGATGGTGAAATGTTTGTTGAACTCGACTTGAAATGTGAGAAATGAAAGCTGTCAGACCGGTTTCTGTTTCCTCTTTGCTTGCATCATTTCCTGCTGCTGCTTCGAGCGTACTTCCTCCAGACTCATGCATCCACCGACACTGCTGGGGCTGATGGAGACGTAAGCCATCGCTCTGCTCAGCCGAAGCGCCTCCAAAGCAGCAAGCTCCGCCTCCGCCTCTGCTCCAACCCAATCACAGCAGCACATCACAATTTACCCAACATGAGAAAAACATAACTCACACACACACACACACACACCAGGCGATGACTCACTTCTCTGGATCTCTCTTCTTTTCTTTGGGTTCGGTGGGATGACGGTGAAAGCTTTGTGGCTGAAACAGAGAAACACACCGTGTTTGTTGTCTGTGCTGAACATCACATACTGAACATTTGAGGCAATCGGCCAATGATCTGCCAGCACAGGGTGACACAAAGAGCAGAGTCAGTGTCCTCCTGCTCGGGGACAGACGGTTCCAGGAGTGGATCAAACCTGCATCCTCCTATTTAAAGACTAAAACAGAGATTTGGTGAACATGCAGACACGTTTGTGTGGTTCCATGGCCGCTCTGCTGCCATGCAGCATGCCAACTGCTCATCCGTTTGGGAGCTAATCACATTCACTGGGCTTCAGTATCTTGCCCGGCACACTTCGACCTCCTGAGTCACAGCCGCGCTCCTCCTTTTGCTGAGGACCCAGTAAAGGACTCTAGTTGGTCTGTGGATAAACCAGGAACAACATGAAAGCTTGAACAACTGCAACTGTTTCATATTTTGAGTTCCTTCTTTGGGTTTTCCAACAAGCTGAAGCCTTCAGGAATCAATCAGGCGGGAAAGACGTTGATCCGTATGGACTCCCAGCCCTAAACTCGACATGAAAGTCAAAGTGTGTGTTATTTCTGGGTGTTTGCAGTGACGTGCAGGTCTGCAGCAGCTCACCTGCAGGCCTGTCATGACAGTGGCTGCTAAAGCATGTAGGACTAATCCACTGCAACAGGTGGCTCAGACTTCAGGACAGCACACCTGCCTTTCCAGGTACTGACCCGAACACACCCTGAGAGCAGCAGATCAGACTGCAGGTCTGTTTTATTCGTCTCTTTTTACTCTGAGCTAATAAAACAGAAACACAGTGAAGAAAGAAACGCTCAGTAGAGACTCAGTAACATTCACGTGGCTTCACATACTGTACTTTGTATTGCTTGCAGCAGCTTTCAGGGCACACTGCACACTCTCCTGAGGATGTGGAGACATTTCCCGCAGGTGTCTCACCTCTGAATTGGTTTTGTCTCGGCCCTGACGCCGCCTCGCTGCTCCCTCGGACGGCAGGCGGTCACCTCCCGGTCTTCTGGGTTGAGAACAGCGGCGTGTTTCACTCTGTTGGTCGCTGCCGCCTTGGGAGCGGTGGAGCTGGACCTGGCCCTCCTTTGGCAGGTGGTTTTCGGGGCGGCTGCCCGCTGCGCTGCGGTGCTCCCCGCACACCTGTCTGCACGCTGCGGACACCTCGGGCAGCTCGACGCGCGGCTTTTACGCACAGCGGGCACTCGGAGTTCACTCTGCGCTCCGGTAACCGCTCTCACCTTCACCGGTTTGGGTCTCTCGAGTGTTTTAGTCTCCACTGGTTTCGGCTTGATCACTTTTGTGGACGGCATTTTTAAACTTCAGAGTAAGTCTGCTGTTTCCGGCCTCCGTTTGTGGAAGAGACGCGTCATCTTCTGCAAAAACCTAAAATCTCAACTTTTCCTGACACTTCAGTGACTCGGTTGCTATGGCGTTTGCACCCTAGCAACTGAAGCGTCAAGTCACACAGATCAGGATAAGACTTCCGGTCTAAACGTTCAAAATAAAAGACAGAATTTTCAAACGTTCATGCGAATGAACGATGTTATGATGATTCTGTGCCCTGATGGTTCATCATATCATCACTGACTCAGACCATCAGGGAGCGTTGAACATTAGCTGGCTTTATTAATTAATCAGAAAGAAGCATGTCAGAAATTTAATCTGCAACAATTTCACAACCAAAATATTCAGATTTTTTAATGTATTTGCTGGTTTCAGCTCCTCAAATTTGGATATTTTCTGGCTTTCTTCACATTTGGATCGTTGGTTGCCTGAACTGTTTAAACACGTTGACATATGTTTAATGAAATTTTATTATTCTGACATTTTTAGACCAAATGATTGATGAAATAATTGAAGAAAATAAATCTGAAGTAAAACAATTGTTCAGACTGTCTGTGTTATTTTAACCAGCGCCGGCCTGCTGGACGTGATCGCCACCTTCAGACCTGCAGAGGCACTGCATTTTTTTTTTGCATTTTATTTTGAAGGCAGAGCCGCGTAGTTTCCGGTGTGGTGCAGGTGTAGTTTGACGCAGCTGCAGATTAGAGCGCGTGACGCAGCAGAGTATTTGTTGTCAGTCGGTGTCCGCTCTGCTGTCCAATGACGCTTCATCCGATTACTGACACGCGACTCCACACAGGTCACATGACCACCTGCTGTGAGTACATACAACATAAAACTGTCCCAGTCTGACGACAAACACGTGATCAAATATAAAATGTTCTTATAGATTACAGCACTAAAAACCAGCTCCACCTACAGGCCAGCTGCAGCATTAATTAATTCATTAATATACAATAACAGAACACTGACTTTAAGTTCAGTTACATGTTCAGCATATTACGAATATGTAATTATATAATAAATGTGTCTGTGTGTGTCTTTATATTGTCACTTGTTTTCATCATTGTTCTTTTTATATATGAGAAATACTAAATTAATGCTATAATGCTAACACGTTTGCACGGAGGGGTCTAATGAAGTGAGGCCAAAAACTGCAGTTCCTCTAACGTCCACCTGAGGCTGGCTGCAGAAGTAAGTCAGTCTCCATAAGTCCCCATGTTAGACAGCAGAAATAAACATGTTTACAGCCTGGTACAAAAAACAGTTTTGGTCTCTGTAGCTAATTTCCCCGTTCATGACAACTGTACTGAGGGTGAATTTATATACAACTCACCTGTTCACATTATATTAAGGCTTAAAGTTATGCAGGATTCAGAGCGAGCCTCAGCTGTTTGCAACTTCCTTAGATTAGCCGGGAGGTGGAAGGACTGCAGAGAGACACAACACTGAGCTTCATGATGGCTCTCCAGAAACCTGAGGGTGGCCCCTGAGGCCCCTGAGTCAGAAAGGTCTGGATACGGCACTGCTTTAAGAGTAAACGTTCAGATTTATAAAATATGATTAGACGGATAGATATAATTAAAACAGACATATTTATTATGTCATGTACTTTGACACTTATTACACTCTGTTCATGAGATGTCTGTACTTTGACTGCAGACCTTTTAGTTGCATTAAGTATTTGTATATCGTGGCACAGCTCAAACAGTGTTATTCCTCTGGATCACGTCGTGCAGCGTGCATGCGGCAGCCTGGTGTGTGTGTGTGTGTGTGTGTGTGTGTGTGTGTGTGTGTGTGTGTGTGTGTGTGTGTGCGAGTCTTCGCGGTCCTCCTGAGCTCTGAGTGGTGCTGTCTCGCCTCTGCCCTCATGTGAAAACTGCCTTCCATTGCATTTCTCCACCAGCGGACTAACCAGGCCCCTCGCAGCCGCTACACGGTGGCCCCGAGCCGGGCTGATTCCCACCACAGACCCGGCAGGTGTGACGCTGGTGGTACACCGGAGAACGGCGGGCAACGTAACCCATTTTGGAAGCTGGATTTACGGACTGCTGCGCGAGGGGAAAGCCCGGGATGTGATGAAATCCTAATCAAAGTGCGACACACACACACAAGCCCATGCACATCTTAAACCTGGGGCCTGTCTCGCATTGCAACTTTGTCTTTTTCGGCTCTCTGCAGGGGGGTAAGGCTGATAATCAGAGGTGAGGCTGCTGGAATTATTGTCTGGGGGAGGGTGACGCGCACTTCACAACAGCCCCTGCGCTGTCAGACGAGGAAGTGAGGCTTCATACACGCCCATTTCAGCCTGTCGACCCTGTTAAAAAAGCCCAAACCCGTTCATCAGATAACACAGCAGCAGACTTTAGAAAACATGCGGTCACTTTCGGATGGACGACGCCGGGAATAACCCGCAGGACGACGCCGATTCCAGAGGCTAGGTGAGCAGAGCGCCTTTACGCATAACGTGGACATGACAACCTCCCAAAATGTTATTATCGTGAGACTTCTCCTCACTGTGAAGGCCTGTCTCCATCTTTCTTTTTTTCTTCTGATAGTCACATGCATGATCTCTGGCCTAACTGTCACCGACATGCTTTGTGACTCACGCACACTTCAATGTCATCGGCTCCGTCTGCGAACGAGAAGAATAAAGTGAGACTTGTCAAGTCTGTAGAGTTAACCGAGCCGCTGCTGGCCCAGATGTCAGCATCTGCCCCTGCCTGTGTGTCTGTGCGTGGAGTGGCACCTGCTTGCGTGGTGATGTTGCGTGGTTGAATTTTTTGTGTGTAGCTTTTAGAGTTGCAGGCTGCAGACCACAAGCGCAGCCCCTGTCTGCATGTGGCTGCTTCACAGGCGAGATAACTTGCAGGATCCTCATTGTGCGTTATAACTGCTCGATTAAATGCATATTTGACACATTATTGGTGAGCGATCAGCTGCCTAACACATCATACAGCAAAGATCTACTACATACAACTAGTCACATCAGAGTATTTCCTGATTTTCTCCATATTTTGTGACAGTAAACAGAATATTTGGGTTTTTTCCTATGTGACGTGTGAAGATGTCTCAGTCTTTGGGAACTTGTGATTGTTCTCATAAATATACAAACAAAGCCACAATAATAAATTATGAACATTAAATAAATAATCAGCCCACATTTGTACTTTTATCGCTGTGCAGTCATGTATAAAAAGAAACATGACAAAGATCCACATTACATTAAGAATGAATCACACGGTGCGCTACATGCTAACATCACTGTAAACTATGATACTTCACCTCCATGTACAAATACATTACAGTGTTGTTAGCAGGGTCATTTAACTTGTACTGTTACTACACTGCAGCAGAGTACAAGTGAGTAGTTAAGTAACTTTTTGTAATCTTTAATTTTTTAAAATCTGAATTTGGAAACTTGAATATTGATTATTTCTGTTTATTCAAACATGTTCAGAGAAGCTGTTACAGACAGTTTGTTCTTTATTATTTTATCTTGAATTAAACTTTAAAACCTGAGCAGGATGTTTGACGTTATGTTGCAGGTTTAATGCTGCAAATCATGAAATACAATTATTATTTCAAGTCTGCTTTAAGTCTACAGGACATTTCACATCGTCACACCTGAGAGGCTGGAATCACAGAATGTTCTCAGCCATTCATCAATTATGCAAAACAGTTACCAATTAACTTATCACTGATTGACCACTCAATCAAATTTCCAGATCTAGGACTGAGACAAAAACAAGTTTAACAAGTACAAACTACATGTGAGCATGGGAAGAGCTTGGATTAAATCAGACAGGTGCGTGTTGAGTCCTTTAACGGGAATCAGAGCTGCAGCTAATGATGATTTTAATTATGAGTTAATCTGCTGATTGATACACACACAGATTAATTAATCAGTTATCAAGACAGTTGCAGATGGATTATACATTAACTGACGTATTGTTTAAAGGGTTAGGGGCATATTAAGCTGCTGTTCAGAGTGTAGAGACAATGACAAAGATGTTTTAGGACATCACATCGGACCAAACAACTGATCAATTAAATTAAGATGAATCTCCAGGGCTAATTTATAATTGTTAGTTTCAGCCCTGATCAGGAGATAAAAAGCTATCCTGCCATTACTGTGAGTGATGAGCTGTACGCTCGCTCTGAGTCCCTGTAGGATGATTTCTCAGTTGTCTTAGCAGTGATGGGTCACATTAACTGCTGCCATGGCTCTAATCCAAAACACTCGGCTGAAGCTGATAGTAACGGCATCGTGTGTCACTCTGCTGTGTTTTCTAAACAGCCAGCGAAAGGTACAGTCAGCCGTGATGAATGGTTCAGCTGAAGGCTCATTATCGTGTCCTCAAAACAAACCAGAGGGACTGTTCAACCCGCTCAATCCATCACTGTCTCCCAAACGCACACGTTGTATTAATGTTGGTTTCATGTTCGGAGTGTTGCTTTTATCCTCGGGTGTGGGCCAACATTCAGACCTCAGATCATCACCTCAGAACCAGCTGTAAGATTATATTTGTTAGTTTTAGTTCCTCAGCCAAACAAAGTCTCATTTTCTGTAACCGCTTGTCCTCATCAGGGTCACGGTGGGCTGGAGCCTTTCCCAGCTGACGTCTGAGGGGAGAGGTACATAGTGGACAAGTCGCCAGTTCAGCACATAGCGGCAAACAACCATTCACACTCACATTCACACCTACGGACAATTTAGATTTGCCACCTGATATTTATTCAGTTCATCATTGCATTTTTTAAAGTTTCATTTAGATGTAGGGTGGCGCGGTGTCGCCTCACAGCAAGAAGGTTCCAAATTCAGCCGGGCGCCTTCCTGTGTGGAGTTAAATTCAAAACTGTTTTTATTCGTGTACATTTACCTAAACATAAGAACTGTTACCTAGAATGAGACTCTACGGTCCACCACCAACCTTCCGTGTCTCGTAGTCTGCTACTTTCTCAGCAACTACAAAACCAGGTGCTACAAAATCCTCCTCACTGCTCCTTTACTTCCTGTTGTTCTCACCACACCGATGTTTGGTGAGGTGAATAAAACAATGAAGAAGATCTGTGCTTGTTGCTTTGAAGCTCACACTGGCCTGCATCTCGCTGCGGTTGCTGTGGTCGTGTCTAAACATGGGCTGTGTCTTAAAGGACCAGCGTGTAGCATTTAGTGGCATCTAGTGGTAGAGTCGAGATTGCAACCAACAGAATACCGGACCCACGTCCAAGCATGGAGGAGAAACTACGGTGGCTAGTTGCTAAAACCTCTAAATCCCAGTTGTAGCGACGGCCCTGCCATCAGCCAATCATAAATCAGTTGGAGTGGAGCCAAACCTTTTTTGGAACCATGTGATGTTCATTAAGTCAAGTCAGATTGTTTGATACAGCCCAAGATCACAAACCACGCCCTCTTTCGCCGGACCTAGCTTCGCTTTCACTCACTTTTAGCTCTGTTTTTGGTCTCCACCGACTCCTGGGGGAAATATTTGAGCTCTTTAGCTGCTAAATGCTCCACGATGTTCACCAGCTAGTCTCAAACTGTGTCTGCCTGCAGTGTTTCAGAGTTTTCTGTCTGTCTTTTACAGTGTGCTAAAGTGCTGAAGGATGGACAGGGAGCTGGTACGACAGAGCCAATCAGAACACGGAGAGGCCACCAATGGAACCAGCCCTTCCACCACCACGCCCAACTCCTCCACCCCTACGACCCCCACCCCTCCTCGGCTCACCCCCAACCCAATGCTCCTAGACTCTCCTGCTCCCACGCTGACACCCACCACCTCCTCCCCACCGCCTCCTCTCACCCCCGCCCCCTCGGTGTCTGCGACCCACGCCCCGAAGATGGCCACGGCGACAGCCGGCTCTCCGTCTCCCCACATCCTCGTCCCAGCTCCCCCAAAACTCACCTCCACAGCGACCCCCGCCCTCCGCACGTACTCTCGCCCGATCCTTCCCTCCCCGACTGGGCTCTCCAAAACATCTCCTGCCACACAAACTGCCAGCTCCTCCTCTCTTCTCCCTCCTTCCTCCTCGTCCTCCTTCTCTTCTTCTTCTCCTTCTCCTTCTTCTTCTCCTGTTGTAGCCAGCACCACCTCGCCCCTCCTCACATCTTCATCTTCTTCTGCAACGCACAGCAGCACCACCACATCAACCAAGACCTCCACCAGCCTGACCAACGGGAACACAAGGCCTGTGTCAACGCCAACCTCCACGCCAATCACGCCCTTTCACACACCGGCCAGTCCACCTGGCAGACAGGTAACGGACGCACATACACACGTCGTTCTCTGACTTTCACCTTGTGTATTCCCGGGTGAATTGTCATCGTGAAATCACGCGGCAGACACGTAAGTCGAAGTGTTTAATTACGCACGGTGACTTTTGTACTTAATGCAGCAGAAATAATAAAACATGAGTTTTAAAAACGTTTTATGATGACTTCAGCTCCAAAATACAAAAGCACAGAGTCAGGGGAAACATTCAGGTCCAGTTTGTGTGTCGCTGTAGTTCTGCTGTCATACTGAGCTCTGTGGGAACATTTGCAACACCTGAGAGAAGTTCAGAGCTGCTGCTGTGTAATGCACAATGTTACTCCACCCCTACTTACTTACTCCACGACAACTTTAAGAATGGCTGCGTTCCATTTAGCTGAGCTGGTTGCAGGGCTCACTGTTCTTACTCAGACATTTGATAGAACTGAGCCATTGTTAATGAAGTTTTTCCTGCTATGATAAGTCAATAATCTGTCTCCCATGTCTCCAGAGTGAAATGGAGACATCACGTCCTGCTCTGAAATCTTAACTTTACGTTACTCTTCAGCCACCAGAGCCCAAAAAATACTCGAATACTCAAACTCTGCTGCATATTTAACCATCCCTGACTACAGACTCATTCTAACCAGGTTTAAATGACTATACCGTACATGTGTATAGTTGTAGCAGCTCTGATGGACTTGATGATGCAGTGTGGATCGTCGTGAGGTGTCTGCTGCTCTGCTCTCTCATGCTTGGCCTCAGGTAACGTCTCAGGCTTGGTGAATAAACACACAGCTAAACTGCGAGCAGGCCTCGGCCACGTTTACACACACACACAAGCGTAGACGTACGTGTGTTTTATCTCGACTTAAAGAGCCGGCTGCTGTGGAAAATACGAAGCGTCTCGTCTTGGGCTTCAGAGACGTTAATGTCAACTTAAACGACAGATTATCAGTGAAGTATCTTTAAATTGTAACACTGAGCGCGCACACATCAGGACCGATGAGCGATTATATTCAGAGAGGAGTCTGTTTGTTTCCACGCTGCATGTTTGGATCATTTCTGAATTTTCTAACAACACCTGGAAGGTAAGAGAGCCGAGTGCACGCTGAGTAAATCCAGTTTGTGCGTGCTGCGTTAACATCCTACTTCTAATGAAATGGAGCGTGTAAATATTGTTGACGTGCTTTGCCTAGATGCTATCTGATCAAAGGTGTGGTCGACAGTGCTGTCAGCCAATCAGTGCGGTGGAGCGTGAATATTAATGAACTCCAAACGACACCTGAAACTTTGGGTGTAAAACAATGCACTTCATGTTTCCACCATTTGTGCACACACACACACACACACACACACACACACACACACACACACACACACACACATACTGGTTTCCATGGTTGACGAGGACCAACTTTTTCATCATCACTTGTGGGTACCACCCTTTCTAAAGGTTCTACAGGGATGAAAAAAATCAGGTAAACTAACCACATCCTTGTAAGCTCATACACGACTTCAAACATCTCAATTGTTGAAGTCATGAATTCACCATACCATGTGGGGACGTATGAAAAATCAAGTTATCATGGTTGATGGGGACCTCATTTACATATTATTTGTATAATTCACACAAATTCCTATGTGACTAGTGGGGACTTTGCAACAAGTGTATTACTAATGACAAATGACACCCTCAGTTTATCGCATTTGTTAAAAAAGTTTAATCTAGAGGTTTAATCTAAGAATTAGAAGATAAATTAGTAGTACATCAGCATTTCAATCCTGAAATTCAGCTTTACTTCATAGATAGAGATGTAGCACAAGCCCCGAAAAGGAGCTAGTGATGCAAAGTGTAATTCTAGCATAGACCACCTCTTGCTGTGTATGTAATCACCTTTATAACATAGGAACATTTATATTTGACTAATTGATATCCTTAGTTTTGATAGCATTATCAGTGTGATCGAAGTATTTAGATGAAATAAAGAAAAGCTGTCTCTATTTATGGATAAAAAATTCAGACTCAAAATATTGTCTTGATATTTTCCAAACCATATCATACCCACAAAACCTTTAAACCTTTCTGCTTTCCACTGTAAAAAAAGCTAGTCTTCAAGTCTTACAAGTGAAAACTATTCTATTTTTAATCACAGCCAACCACTCAGCACCACCTTAACAGAACGACTACTAATAATTGAACAAAATATTAAACTCACATTTAGATTGCAGATCTTAAATTTTATTAAGTTCAACTATATTGACAAATCTAACAATATACAATATCAAATATTGGGTCAAATGATCCAATCAAGCTCTCAAAGAACAAAAATCAAATGCAAAATGCAGAACCTCTTTTCAGACATGGAGAAAAAAAAAAGCCTTACCAGATAGTTGGTGACATTCAAATTATTCACACTGAAATTTCCTTTTGTAGGCTGTGATTCTGTTGTAAACGTAGAACTTCAGGTTCTGCCAGTCCCGGTTCTTAAGAGCTTCTGGTTCAGCATTTAAACACCTCTCACAGTCACTCTTTCCTGGTACCACACAGGATGTGATGAATCGATTCATGTGCCTTTCCACGGCCTGCACCTCTGTCTGCTGCCAGGGAGTCTTCTTCTTCTTCAGGGGGCCTTTACCTTAAAGTGGTCAGAAAAACACATTTGTAATTGAAAGCATAAGGAGGCATGCTAGAATTGCCAGCATCTACAGTACAAATAAAGTTATTTATACCTTTGATAAAACATTGTCAAGTAGTGATTTGTGCATTCTTCGCCTTGGACTGAAGATCATATAAGCCATAAATATTTGTTACAAGCTGCTCAGTCCTAGTCCCTTTCATTACACTGCTTAAACCTTTGTCAATACTCAGGACATGTGGTTGGTTTGGGGGCAGGCCATTATTACAGTTTCAATGTCAAAATGTTAAAATCACAAAGTTGTTGGTGGAAACATCTCTAGAGGGATATGATACAAGGAAAAATCTGACCTGGGATTCAATAACTGGGTTTAATAGTAGTAGTTAATGGCTGGTTATTGGTTGATAAGCAGAGCAACCCTTTGTGAAATATACATCTTGCTGCCAGTTGTTAATTGAGGATTAATAGCAGAGAGTATTGGAAGACGTGACCGCTGTTTGCACTACTATAGCATTTGGCTATCTGTAATTTAGTTAATACACTGACAATGCATATTCACCTTTGGAGGAAGGCTTCACAGCACTAACTCCTGAAGATATCTCATCTTCTGATGATGGTGGTTCACGTCTTTTGGATGGTCGTGGTGGTTCACGTCTTTTGGATGGTTGTGGTGGTTCACGTCTTTTGGATGGTTGGGGTGGCATTTCATTTCTGTCAGTGTGATGAAATGTCTCCTCAGCTGATGAATCTATGGAAATTAATCAAAAGCCAACATTTTCAAAAATATGTATACTTAACATGCAGTATCACGTTATAGTCATACGAAGGGAGAGAAAAGTGCCAGGTGATTGTGAGGTCTTTTTTTTTTATGGACGATTTTGTGATGCAAATGTATCACTTTTTTGAATGCATATTGCTTTTTGAAGCAAAAAACTTTCTTTGAGACCCAGCAAACTAGTTCGAACTACTTTCTTTAGCACCAAAAGCGGGCCAGAAGTCGGTTGACTGCTGATGCACAACACTGATGGTGAGGATGTTGTACAACTTCATGTCAAAAAATCTATCCCTTTAATAAGAAGAGTAACCCTTCGTGAAATCTACATCTTGCTGCTAGTTGTTAATTTAGGATTAATAGCAGAGGGTATTGTAAGGCTTCCATGTGGCCGCTGTTTGTACTACTACAGCATTTGGCCTGAAGCAGACAGTCATTATTGAGATACAAAAAAGAAATGAGTTCACCTTTGGAGGAAGGCTTCACAGCACTAACTCCTGAAGATATCTCATCATCTGGTGGTGGTGGTTCACATCTTTTGGATGGTCGTGAAGGCATTTCATTTCTTTCAGAAGGATAAAATGTCTCCTCAGCTGATGTTTCTATGGAAATTAAATCAAAATCAATCATCATCATAATAAAAAAAGTTTACCCAACATGTTTTATATAATACTGATAATACATTGTTTACCTGTTATTGTGACACTAAGGGCTTTTAATTCTAATTAGTGCACATATATGCATTAAACCATTAAAGTGTAAAACTCTGTTCATCATTACAAGTGTATCTAAAGTACATATTATTCAACTGATGAAAAGCTGTTTAAGCTGTTTTAAGCTGTTTATTTTCTGTTGATTCCTCAAATTGATGATAGTGGGCACACAGCTGTTTGTGCAGAGCAAAGTGCCACCTGGCCCATAAGGGTTTACTTTACATGAGCAAGCTACATAGTGTTCCACCTGTCACAACCTCACTTTGAAAGTAAAATTGTCATGGAGTTGAAGCTCTTTGATTTCATCACTGGTTTATGATAATGGAGGCAAACAATACACACCATCACCACTGGGACAGTTTCCATCTTGGATGCTCCGGTCTTCCTCATCACTGTCCAGAAGTCTTTCTGTGGAAATCATACAAAGCACAGCTTGAAAATGTAATCAAACCATCTACAACAATAATTCATAATTTTAAAAAGTAAAATGAAATAAAATACCATCTGGTTCTATCCCAATTTCATCCAGGTTTTTGCCATGAAACTCAGATAATCTTCCTTGCTCGAGTGCCATAAGAACTTTGCTGATCTTGGCGAGTTGCAAGGTCTTCTCAGGGAGTCGATAGAACTCCCGATGGACTCTTATATCATGTCCAAGAAAGTTGGCCAGCTGGTCCATCTCTGTGTCTGTCATGTTCAGCACAGTCGAAAGGGTAGCAGCATGCTTTCGCAGTTTCGTAGATGTCAGTGCCTTGGGACACTTTGCACCACACACCTTCGCAAAGCCACGGAGGCAGTCTGAACCTCGGAAATGTGTCATAGCTTCAGGTCTTGCAAACATATAAATATTGTCCTTTAGAACCCCGCAGGCCTCTCTCTGCTGGACAAGGAGTTCTAATGCACCCAGCATTTTTGGAGTCAGAAGAATTGGAACAGGGCGACCACGTTTTCCTCTAATGACAATCCTTGAGAAGTGTCTGCAGAGTTTTTTTTCCACTTCGGAGAGTGCCCAGTCTACATCCTCATGTGGATCAGAAGAGTCTCTTGATGAAAATGCAGATAAGGACATGCTTGCCACCTCTCCTTCCCTGCGCCGGTTGAAGAGAATGATCTGGGCCAGAGACACTTTTGCCAGCTCCATCCAGGCTTTTGAAGAGGGACTTTTAGAGAGTGAATTGTACCACTCATTTTGCATTTGACTGAGATATGCATGCATTTTTTGGACATCTTCAGTAAAGGGCATGAGAGTGGGCACATTCCATTTTGCTTCCCTGATGTTCCTCAAAGCCGTGGCCGAGATCATTGCATTCCACTTTTCCTGATGGACTTCTTGAAACTCACTAGAATTCTTCACAAGTTCTTTGTTGTTTGACATTAAACCCTGAGCTTTTAATAGTTTGCTTGCTTTAACCAGGGCATGTCCAAGTTTATTCGCTAGCGATGGAATCAAGAACTTATTAGTTTCACTGTCATACCCACATGTAGCCTTGACAGCTTTGACAGTCTCCATGTACTTCTTTGGATTTATGAGATCTTCCATTTTTTTTAATGTGGTGACTCTCCTTGCATTGTGAATCAGCCTTCCCATTTCTCGCATCTTCTCCCGGACACACTGTTGATTCTTGGCTGATGTTCCACCTTTGTTCAACAAATGCTGCCCAATATCAGTAACTACTTGATCATTTTTTATGATATCTGTGATTGGGTCAGGATTCATGGCACTGATTACGCCCCAGAGTTGTTTACTAATGTGCGAAGGCACAGGCCCTGTGTATGTACACATGGACTGAACACGATTCTTTCCTGGTTTGGGGGCAACTGACCGAGGTGAAAGTCTACAATTACGCATGTGTCGCCACAGGACCTTTCTTGTAAAAAGTGCTTGACAATATGCACAATGCATAAAGTCATTTCCCTGTGTCTCTTTAGATGGTCGTTTAAATGGTACCAATTCCCCCTTTCCTGACTCCATAACAGCAGCGTTGTGAGCAAAATTTCCTCTGTTGCGAATGTAATCTAGTTGTTTTCTCCTCTCCTTGGAACCCTTTGGAAAGCTTAGAGCTTTAGCGACATCAGACTTGTTTTCATGCGCTTTTTCTAGATGCCTTGCCATCTTAGCGTAAGGCTTACAGCAATACAAACAATAATGTCTCTTGTCATACACTCTATTCCCACCTCTTTTTTGGCATGCACTAACGATTATGCGGCCATTTATGTTCTGACTTGAACAGGGTACGTCTTCTGCTTCAGAGGCTTCAGATGTAAGGAGGTGCCGGTCAACGGTCATATTGCCTGGTGTTGTGCTGTCACAGGGATGGGGACTCATTGATTCAGAGACATTGAGTATATCATCAAGAGCCCTTTGAATCCTTTGGTTTGGGAGAAGACCTTTATCGCTGTCACTCTCACTTTCGCAAGTGGTACCTGGAATGTAATCATCTGCACTCTCTGGTGTAGAATCATATAGTTCATCTGAATCTTCAAGATCTGTGTCTTCAATCTAAAACAAAACAAACAAAAAACAATATTTAGAATTATGTAAAATAAAAAAAGGTTGCCAATTGTTTAGTAATAGAAATGATCTACAAAACTTTCAATAATAATAACTTCTTTACATTACATTAAACTGTTGAGTATTCTGATGTACAGTACTCCTGACCAGCCAAGGTAAGTCTGTGTTCACACAACTTTGAACAGGCTTTATGGGGACATGTCACACAATGTTACAGATCCTTGTGGGGACCAGTTTTGTCCAATGTTTTCACACACACACAGGTTCTACTCAGACCCTGGTGGAAAGTGAGTTGTGGGGACGTCCCCTTGTGGGGACATGTCACACACAATGTTACGTTTTGTCCAACGTTTTCACACACACAGGCTGTACTCAGACCCTGGTGGAAAGTGAGTTGTGGGGACGTCGTAGGTGTCCAGAATACATTGATAATAAACCAGGAAAGAAAATTCCTGTGAAGTTTAATTATGCTCCAAGTACTCCACTACCACCAACCTTCTAGATGCATTATGTGAGGAAGCTAAGTGTACAGGTTCAGAAGAGATTACCACCACATTAAACCTCCATCCTTCTGTTAGCTGCTTAAAACAACTAATATACAAACACATGGCATAGAGAGAGACTGCTCAATTAAGGCTGAAGTGATGAACATTAATGTACCTGTTCAGGAGTGTTGTTTGCACAAGTGGCATCATCCATCTGAGTCTCTGACAGGGGGGAAGGATGGGAGACTTCCTCCACCATGTTAGTTGTAATGCTGGTCATCTGTAAAGAAAAGTTTATAGTGACAGTGTTTTAGAATATGAAAGTATAAAGAAACAAATGTTCAATCTGGTGCAAATACTGCATAATATGCAAATAGATGGAAGTTTTGTCAGAAAGAAATCTCTGAGATGAGATGCATGCCATCATAAACCAGACTTCAGAGAAAAACATTTAATTCACAGTAAATATTCTTTACTGGCCAGCCATGCCATTGCTGCATTTACACAACTTTGATAGAACAGGCTTTATAGGGACATGTCACACACAATGTTACAGATCCTAGTGGGGACCAGTTTTGTCCAATGTTTTCACACACACACAGGTTCTACTCAGACCCTGGTGGAAAGTGAGTTGTGGGGACGTCCCCTTGTGGGGACATGTCACACACAATGTTACGTTTTGTCCAACGTTTTCACACACACAGGCTGTACTCAGACCCTGGTGGAAAGTGCGTTGTGGGGACGTCGTAGGTGTCCAGAATACATTGATAATAAACCAGGAAAGAAAATTCCTGTGAAGTTTAAATTATGCTCCAAGTACTCCACTACCACCAACCTTCTAGATGCATTATGTGAGGAAGCTAAGTGTACAGGTTCACAAGAGATTACCACCACATTAAACCTCCATCCTTCTGTTAGCTGCTTAAAACAACTAGAATACAAACACATGGCATAGAGAGAGACTGCTCAATTAAGGCTGAAGTGATGAACATTAATGTACCTGTTCAGGAGTGTTGTTTGCACAAGTGGCATCATCCATCTGAGTCTCTGACAGGGGGGGAGGATGGGAGACTTCCTCCACCATGTTAGTTGTAATGCTGGTCATCTGTAAAGAAAAGTTTTATAGTGACAGTGTTTTAGAATATGAAAGTATAAAGAAACAAATGTTCAATCTGATGCAAATACTGCATAATATGCAAATAGATGGAAGTTTTGTCAGAAAAAAATCTCTGAGATGAGATGCATGCCATCATAAACCAGACTTCAGAGAAAAACATTTAATTCACAGTAAATATTCTTTACTGGGCAGCCATGCCATTGCTGCATTTACACAACTTTGATAGAACAGGCTTTATAGGGACATGTCACACACAATGTTACAGATCCTAGTGGGGACCAGTTTTGTCCAATGTTTTCACACACACACAGGTTCTACTCAGACCCTGGTGGAAAGTGAGTTGTGGGGACGTCCCCTTGTGGGGACATGTCACACACAATGTTACGTTTTGTCCAACGTTTTCACACACACAGGCTGTACTCAGACCCTGGTGGAAAGTGAGTTGTGGGGACGTCGTAGGTGTCCAGAATACATTGATAATAAACCAGGAAAGAAAATTCCTGTGAAGTTTAAATTATGCTCCAAGTACTCCACTACCACCAACCTTCTAGCTGCATTATGTGAGGAAGCTAAGTGTACAGGTTCACAAGAGATTACCACCACATTAAACCTCCATCCTTCTGTTAGCTGCTTAAAACAACTAGAATACAAACACATGGCATAGAGAGAGACTGCTCAATTAAGGCTGAAGTGATGAACATTAATGTACCTGTTCAGGAGTGTTGTTTGCACAAGTGGCATCATCCATCTGAGTCTCTGACAGGGGGGGAGGATGGGAGACTTCCTCCACCATGTTAGTTGTAATGCTGGTCATCTGTAAAGAAAAGTTTTATAGTGACAGTGTTTTAGAATATGAAAGTATAAAGAAACAAATGTTCAATCTGATGCAAATACTGCATAATATGCAAATAGATGGAAGTTTTGTCAGAAAAAAATCTCTGAGATGAGATGCATGCCATCATAAACCAGACTTCAGAGAAAAACATTTAATTCACAGTAAATATTCTTTACTGGCCAGCCATGCCATTGCTGCATTTACACAACTTTGATAGAACAGGCTTTATAGGGACATGTCACACACAATGTTACAGATCCTAGTGGGGACCAGTTTTATCCAATGTTTTCACACACACACAGGTTCTACTCAGACCCTGGTGTAAAGTGAGTTGTGGGGACGTCCCCTTATGGGGACATGTCACACACAATGTTACGTTTTGTCCAATGTTTTCACACACACAGGCTGTACTCAGACCCTGGTGGAAAGTGAGTTGTGGGGACGTCGTAGGTGTCCAGAATACATTGATAATAAACCAGGAAAGAAAATCCCTGTGAAGTTTAAATTATGCTCCAAGTACTCCACTACCACCAACCTTCTAGCTGCATTATGTGAGGAAGCTAAGTGTACAGGTTCACAAGAGATTACCACCACATTAAACCTCCATCCTTCTGTTAGCTGCTTAAAACAACTAGAATACAAACACATGGCATAGAGAGAGACTGCTCAATTAAGGCTGAAGTGATGAACATTAATGTACCTGTTCAGGAGTGTTGTTTGCACAAGTGGCATCATCCATCTGAGTCTCTGACAGGGGGGGAGGATGGGAGACTTCCTCCACCATGTTAGTTGTAATGCTGGTCATCTGTAAAGAAAAGTTTTATAGTGACAGTGTTTTAGAATATGAAAGTATAAAGAAACAAATGTTCAATCTGATGCAAATACTGCATAATATGCAAATAGATGGAAGTTTTGTCAGAAAAAATCTCTGAGATGAGATGCATGCCATCATAAACCAGACTTCAGAGAAAAACATTTAATTCACAGTAAATATTCTTTACTGGGCAGCCATGCCATTGCTGCATTTACACAACTTTGATAGAACAGGCTTTATAGGGACATGTCACACACAATGTTACAGATCCTAGTGGGGACCAGTTTTATCCAATGTTTTCACACACACACAGGTTCTACTCAGACCCTGGTGTAAAGTGAGTTGTGGGGACGTCCCCTTATGGGGACATGTCACACACAATGTTACGTTTTGTCCAATGTTTTCACACACACAGGCTGTACTCAGACCCTGGTGGAAAGTGAGTTGTGGGGACGTCGTAGGTGTCCAGAATACATTGATAATAAACCAGGAAAGAAAATTCCTGTGAAGTTTAAATTATGCTCCAAGTACTCCACTACCACCAACCTTCTAGATGCATTATGTGAAGAAGCTAAGTGTACAGGTTCACAAGAGATTACCACCACATTGAACTTCTGTCCTCCTGTTAGCTGCTTAAAACAACTAGAATACAAACACATGGCATAGAGAGAGACTGCTCAATTAAGGCTGAAGTGATGAACATTAATGTACCTGTTCAGGAGTGTTGTTTGCACAAGTGGCATCATCCATCTGAGTCTCTGACAGGGGGGAAGGATGGGAGTCTTCCTCCACCATGTTAGTTGTAATGCTGGTTATCTGTAAAGAAAAGTTTTATAGTGACAGTGTTTTTAGAATATGAAAGTATAAAGAAACAAATGTTCAATCTGATGCAAATACTGCATAATATGCAAATAGATGGAAGTTTTGTCAGAAAAAAATCTCTGAGATGAGATGCATGCCATCATAAACCAGACTTCAGAGAAAAACATTTAATTCACAGTAAATATTCTTTACTGGCCAGCCATGCCATTGCTGCATTTACACAACTTTGATAGAACAGGCTTTATAGGGACATGTCACACACAATGTTACAGATCCTAGTGGGGACCAGTTTTATCCAATGTTTTCACACACACACAGGTTCTACTCAGACCCTGGTGTAAAGTGAGTTGTGGGGACGTCCCCTTATGGGGACATGTCACACACAATGTTACGTTTTGTCCAATGTTTTCACACACACAGGCTGTACTCAGACCCTGGTGGAAAGTGAGTTGTGGGGACGTCCCCTTATGGGGACATGTCACACACAATGTTACGTTTTGTCCAACGTTTTCACACACAGACTGTACTCAGACCCTGGTGGAAAGTGAGTTGTGGGGACGTCGTAGGTGTCCAGAATACATTGATAATAAACCAGGAAAGAAAATCCCTGTGAAGTTTAAATCATGCTCCAAGTACTCCACTACCACCAACCTTCTAGATGCATTATGTGAAGAAGCTAAGTGTACAGGTTCAGAAGACATCACCATCACATTAAACTTCCGTCCTCCTGTTAGCTGCTTAAAACAACTAGAATACAAACACATGGCATAGAGAGAGACTGCTCAATTAAGGCTGAAGTGATGAACATTAATGTACCTGTTCAGGAGTGTTGTTTGCACAAGTAGCATCATCCATCTGAGTCTCTGACAGGGGGGAAGGATGGGAGTCCACCATGTTCTTAGCTGTATTGCTGGTCGCCTGTAAACAAAAGTTTTATAGTGACAGTGCTTTAGAATTTTACAAATGTATTTAATTTCATTGGGTTCTCAATTTTAAAAAAAGACTGAAATTGTACATTTGATTACAGTGTAACTGCTTGTGTATTTCTGTGTTGTCTTCATCTATGTGACTTTATATAGTTATATAGTATATCATTAGCTGTTTCTTGGGCCAAAAATGTTGCATCCAGAGTTAAGAACGTGCTGTAAGATGCTGCTTTTAGCACAGCACATACTTGCTTATACTCTTATACACCATGGTTTATGACTAGTCTATGAAAAACAACGGTCCAGGAACAGATGCAAAGATTATTTGCTACTCCATTTCTCCTGCTTTCAATTGTAGCTGCTTATGTCAATGACACCTATGTCATCAAAGCAACCCACACAGACTAATCTAATCCGATGATTTAACAATTAACAATGCAGATACTCAGCCAAAGAATTGACTTGAGAACAGATTTGCCTGAGGTTTGAACATAGCCTTAGACTAATATCCTCTATCAGATTCAAATGCTAATCCATTAACCTACAAAGTTATTAAATACATTCTGAACAATTCTGTACATTGTGTACTGTTCAACATACCTGTGTTCTCCATGGGCAGTCCTCACCCCCATAGTCATAGGTAATTTCTTCTCCTTCTTTAATGTCGTTCAGGGCAAACAGACAAAGGTGCGGGTTTCCATTCACTTCAATTTTTTTCATCTTACAGTTTGGAGATCTGTGGTCGTCGTTGACTAGCCGTCCGAACGATCCATCATCTCTTGAGGCATCAATGCTTAAAAGAAGGAAACATGAGAAAAGAGGGGATACAAACAACACAATATATCACTGCAAAATCAAAGCCTCACTTGTTCTACTAGAGTGTAGATAGTATTAAATGGTATAGTACATGCACAATTGGAAGTCTTACCACCATGTTTTCCCTCTCCACTTGAAGGCAAACATGAAAACAGTGCATGACGGATGGTAAAGTTTCTTCTTCTCTGGGATTCTGCATCATTTATCCTATCTCCCCTATATTCAACAACAAAATCTCCTTTGCAAATCGAATCTTTTGCAAATACACCACGCCCTGTAAAAGACAACAAACATATTTTCAACAGAACAGGAAAGCCTATCCATTCTTTCATGTGTCTAGATTTCACCAGATAGTAACTAATTTGAAACAGATAAATCACATCAGACTCCACCTTACCTTTTACTGCATTTATGTACTTCACCTCTAATTTGGTTGTTTTGTCAGACTTTGAAACAACATGATGACTTGCATCTTTAAGGGGGCTGATACGTGGTCGCATCTCAAACTGCAGGGAAAATATTTCATTTGCATTACATTCAGTTAGAATTTGATGTCTTTAAAGGTATTGACTATATACAGTGGAAACCGCTTATCGTGATCACGTTTGTCCAGAGTTAATCACTCATCACTATAAGAGGTTTATTATAACCTATTTTTTTATTATTTCACTTCTTTATGCAGGACATCATTTAACTGCCATTTGTATAGTTTTCAATGAGAAAAATGTAACGAAATGGTCATCAGGGCGATCCTCTCATCAGCTCCAAACTCACCAGTCTGCACCTCGATCACAGACCACAGCGTGGTTTTCCACACAGCATCATTTACAGTAACTTACGTGACACGTCTCAGTTCAGATCAGCGGGTGCTGCTGCCCGTGTTTTTTTTAAAATATGTGAACTACTACTAGGCTACAGTAGCGCTGCAAACTTCTGAATGAAATAGTATAATACGAATAGTGTGTGACTGTCGGACCGGATTGACCGACTGGGGGGGGCACTATGAGTTACACTTCTACTGCGCACTGCTGTCACGTAGTGCGCCTCTCTCTCTCTCTCTAGGCTACAGTAGCGCCGCAAATTTCTCATTCATCGCCTTGTTTGTTTGCGAGTGTTTCAGGATGATTTTCATGAATGAAATAGTATAATACGAATAGTGTGTGACTGTCGGACCGGATCGACCAGGGGGGCACTATGAGTTACACTTCTACTGCGCACTGCTGTCATGTAGTGCGCGTCTCTCTCTCTCTCTCTCTCGCTCGCTCTCGCTCTCTCGCTCTCTCTCTCTCTCTCTCGCTCTCGCTCTCTCAATAACGTAAAAGAGCGCTATGCGGAGATGAACGGAACGAGTCAAAAGCAGAAAATCTATTCCCGGCATCCGCGGTTGATATAAAGTGTATAGGTTTCATTCATCCATGTTTTGACAGATGACACAAACAGCCAGTGATGTTGAGTTGCGCCGCACCTCACCGTCATGTGGCTCAACCAGCCAGGTGACGCACACAGCACAAGACACGGCGGCTTGTGCAGGCTGCTGCAGCCGTGCGCCGTGCACGTAGTTTTGCAATTGTTTTAGCGCATGTTTTCATCCATAAAATGACCAAAAATTAACACTATAAGCTCATTTCTTGATCACTATAAGCACATTATTTAAACAGCATTTGTATAGAAATGATTTTGTCCCGAGCCTTTTCATCAATATATGCGGTTCATTACTATATTCGTGATCACTATAAGCTGTTTCCACTGTAGTATATTTTATGCTTTTAAGAATTGTTTGCTTTCAATATTTATCATGCTCTAAAGCTACGTCATCTGAAAAATCTTTAAACAACATAGGGGAGCCGAATTTCACCACATAACTTTGAGAGCAGTCAGACTAAACATTTCAAACTGTCTTTCTTGCTTGCATTTAAATCATACACTTGATGGCTAACACTAGCCTAATGCTAACTAGCTTTCCTGCAAACTAGTTAATTAAATACATTTGACGGTTGAACAGTGATTATGTCATACAAATGCACTTACCTTGTGTTTCACTTTGGCTCCTCTGCACAAATTCTTCACTTGTTAAATAGTATATTCTGCAAATAATCTTCTGACATCTTCTTCGTCTCCAAAATCATTCCCAATGAGGACCAGGAAGTGGGTGGTACCCAACCATATTTGGAATGTGTGTGTGTGAAGAGCGATGGGTGCAGTACCAGCCAGAAAGTGTTGGGGGAGCTCCTGTGCACGCCACACACACACACACCCACTAAAAAACATGTGTTTTGGGCCGATGCTAAAAACCACACAGGCACTCTCAGAACAGCTTTTGGAGTAACTTAAAAAGGTTTTCCTTATGGGGACCTGATTTTTTGTCCCCACACTGAAACTGGTCCCCATACCGTGACTGTGTAAACAGATCGTTGTCCCCACACAGTGATAATTACCAGAACACACACACACACACACACACACACACACACACACACACACACACACACACACACTGCTGTTTTGCTTTTCTAGGAAATGTAAGCAGAAGATGGAGCTCTTCCTTCCTCACTCCTCCTCCTCCTCCTCCCTCTCGTTGCAGGTATCGCAGACTCATCCCGTGGGCACACCTGGTCTCGTACGAGCCAATCAGAGCCCCTCCCCTGCTGTCAGGCAGCGGGTATCCCAGCAGACATTGCTCCTAGGGAAAGGTCTCAAAGGGTCTGGCCAGGACCAGGTGCTGCTTAGAGCTCAGATGGTAAACACACACACACACACACACACACACACACACATTTACATAGATTTAACTGCCAAGTGCGGTTTGCTGCTGTTAACGTATGAACACGGGGAGTGCAGCAGTAAGATGGCCAGTATTAAAATGAGATAGCAGCAGCGAGCACAAAGGTCAGAGTGATGATGCCTTCAGGTTATGTAGGAAATAAAGACGCTGTAAACTTTCTGCTTGTCAACGCGTTTCCTGTCCAAAACAGCTGGACAGACGTCGACAGTTTTACATCAGTGTAAAAAGAACGATCAGTCTGTGCTTTTCTCATCGTTAACAACCCGCCGTCACCGTCGTATGACTGATATTATATCAGTTCATTAAAACCGTACGATGCGTTTGTTTGCCGAACTGTGAAAAATCTTTATAGGAAGCACTTTTGGTAGCATGTAGCATGTAGCATGTAGCGGTGAGGCTGCAGACTGCACAAAGCAAATGTCATGAGAATTTTTAGAGAAAGAAAACTGGATTCAGAGCATTAAAGTTTAAGTTGAATTTAATATTCTTGTACAAGAAGGAGCGTTTAACAGTGCAACACAGGAAAGGCGTTCCCGAGCTGCTCTAACAGTCGGTTTTTAACGAGCTGTCTCGGACACCTCCCCACCGATACGGACAGGATCATAATATCCTTTGGCATTCCTTATCCAAATGATACGTCTCTAATCTGTCTTTCCTGTCCTTGTACTATTAATTTATAACTATCTCTCCCTGCCAGACTCCGTAAAACACACAGCAAATAAGGGAAGTGCTCGAGACGGAAAAACAAGATAACCACACACTACATGAGTTAAAACACCTGAAAACCCCGGTATCATCCTAAAAACACCAAACACTGACTCTACGTCACGTGCTGTAGTTTCTCCGTCATGCTTGAAACAAGACGGGTTGGTGAGGGATATTCAGTCGGCTGCAATCAAGCCACTTCACCACCAGGTGTCACCAAATTCTACACACCTTTACAAAAGGATAAACACACGGTTGCAATGAAGGCTGCAGTGACCGCCTGTCTGATGATCGTGACAGGAGCGAAGCAGAGCGTGTTTTTAGTTTCAGAGTAAACTGGAAGGAAGAGGACATTATATCACAGACATCTTCAGTGTGTTCGCACTGTGTGCTTTAATCCTGCTCTGTTTGTTTCCTCCTCTCCTTTCTCCTCCTGCAGCTGATTCTTACGTCTGCTATGCGACCTGCCTTGTCCTCCTCCTCTTCTTCCTCCTCTTCTTCCTCCTCCTCCTCCTCTCCTCCTTCCTCTAACCCTGCATCTGCTCAGGTGAGCAGCCGAGCCGATCAGTCTCTTCCTGCGTGCATGCATGGTTTTCACTCGACTGTTCACCACTGAGATTATAAATTATGTTTCAAACAACGGGCGCAGACAGCTGTATCCAGTTTTTCAAAATAAAACATAGCGACAGGCCGCTGCCAGTTTGCAGCACCGCTGCCGCCTTCACGCTCCAAACTCTTTAGAAATGCATTTCTCTCCATGAACGCTTCATGTTGACAAAGTTACAGTTACTCACAGTTAGTTACTAGCAAACAGTCAATCCTTGAACACCTTGAAGTAAAGCGTTCACGATCTAACTCAACATCTTTCTCTTTGTCTCCTTTCCCAGCTCCAGAGTCTCACCCTGAGGCCTCCTCCCCCCGGGGCCCTCACCATCCCCCCTTCCCTCCGCCTCAAGCCCCCGTCCTCAGCCCCGCCTCCCCTCTCTCGCCCTCACGCTCCCCTCTTCCCACCTCTCAGGCCGCGACCGCAGCCCAGCACCACGGCACCTGGGGAGAGCCCGACCACGCCCAGCCGCCACCTCTCCGTCCCACCTCCAAGTAGGTCCCAGGAGGAAAGCCAAGACTCGAGCTCGTTATTTAGATGTTCACATTCTGAGTGGCGATACAAAAACATGACCTGAGAAGTGAGGGAGGCCGGCGCAGCTGGTTATTAACGTCTTAAACTTCACTTATAATAAAGCAGAACTGGTTGATGAATCAGACACAGCCGTGTCAGCCTCAGGTAACCTGATCCGCTCGTACGGTAACAGCAGTTTTTACACCTGGGCATTCGTGTTGTGCAGCGGCCTGAGTGATAATCAGTCCGTCAGTCTGTGCAGCAATTATCGAGTCACAAAAAACAAGCATGTGACGGCGTTCACGATGTTTAGTGAATTATTCTTGGATCAATCGATTTCTAAAAAGGTCAAATAAAAACTTCAGTAGATCCATTCAGCCTTTTTTTGACCAGTGATCCAAACCCAAAAACATTCTGTCAGATACACAGAGAGGGAGAAAGAGAGAGGGAAGCACAGACACAGATTCCCAGCAGACTTGATCCAGGGTCGCCATGGTGACGGATGAACTGGTCACAGCCAAGCAGCAAACTCTGTTTCTGTGACGTGAAGCTAAAAAACTGCTTAAACGTCCACCTGAAGCTGGCTGCAGCAGCGAGTCAGTCTCCATAAGTCCCCATGTTAGACAGCAGAAATAAACATGTTTACAGCCTGGTACAAAAAACAGTTTTGGTCTCTGTAGCTAATTTCCCCGTTCATGACAACTGTACTGTCGTTACAGTGACAGAAAAGAGTAAAGCAGCTAAAAGACAAACAAACTGCTCTAAACGAACGTCTTATGAGGCGCCGTGTTTCTCCTCACACCTGGACGTTCAGCGTTAACTGTTGAATCCTCTCCGTCCTTCTCTTCCTGCAGCTCTGTACTCTCCAGTTCGAGCCGTCCCTCTGAGGCCCAGACTTCACTCTCCAAACGGTCACAGAGCAGCGTCGCCAAGGCAAACCTCCAACCTCCAACCGATCGCTGCTGCTCCCGCCAGTCACGCCTCTCCCATCGGCAGGCCGCTGGCTGGAATGAAGAGCTGTCCGTTAACTCAAACTATGCTGGGGCCCAGCCAATCCCAGCACAGCTCGTTATCTGTGACCAACCCCATGTCCGTTTCGTCCCATTTCGAGCGGTCGCCCTCCGCGGCGAGGCAGCTACAGATCATCGCCCTGTCTTCGGGCCGCCAGCCACAGTCAGGGACGTACGCCCACACCGTGCAGTCGGCGCCTCCGGTTGTGGAGCCGCCCGAGCTGTCCAGCCAATCATCAAAGAGGACGTCGAGCAGTGAAGACGTGCTTCCTCTTCCTCTAAACCCGACATTGCCAAAAAACAGCTCTCCTCTGCCCTCGCCTCCGTCTCTCCTGAGTCCAGCATCGCCTCCAAGTCAGGCTGGTCCTCAAACACAAACTCTGACACAGAAAGGAGACGTGAAGGACGGCGAGGAGCAGCGAGAAAGAGGACGAGGGGGGAGACAAGGAATCAGAGATGAGGGGAGTGTCGGTAAAGACCTGAAAGTGGAGAGAGATGACCAAAGAGAGAAAGTGAAGGAGGAGAAACGGAGGCTTTCAAGTGAGAAGGAAGGAGGCGCCGTGACTCCGAAGGAGCGGGAAGCCGAAGCAGTCAGAGAAGAAGAACAGATGGAAGTGACGGAGGAAGGCCAGAGCGACAGAGAGCGGGCAGAAAGAGGTGAGGAGAAAAAAATGGAGGAGGAAGAGCAAGGAGAGACCGCCATGGACCAGTCTGAGAACCTGACCGCTCAGGTTCTCCACCAGTACCAGAACACGGATCCTATCCCAACGCCTGACACCGTTAAAGAATCCAACGTGGAACCAAAACCCGTCCTGGGTCTCCTTTCAGCCTCCGTTCCAGTCCCAGTCCCAGCTCCGGTCCCGGAGGTCCAAAGTCAGAGGCTACCAGAGTCTCACCGGGACCTGCAGCCGGTCAGCCAGGAGGACTTCTGTGAGAACATGTCCACACAGTCTGACAACCAGTCAGGTACCTTCAACCGCACACGCACACACACACACACACACACACACACACACACACACACACTCACACACACACTCTCACACACACACACACACACACTCTCTCTCACACACACACACACACACCAATCAATCAGAGGGCTCACAGACTGAGCTACAGCAATGTAAAGTTCGATCTTGAGTGTGTCTCACTCTGATCACTGTCTTTGCTCCTCGCAGCCTTGTCCAGCCTCTCCTCTCAGTCTCCCCCCTCCTCGCCCTTCATCACCCCCTCAGCAGAAAACCCTCCACCCCTCCTCCCCGCTCAGAGCGCCCACCCGACCGACCTCAGCCTATCGCAGCACGCGGCGGCGGCGGCAGCAGAGGAGGAGGAGAAGGTCGACAAAACGGCCACGGGCGAGCCGCGGCGCCCGGCAGGGGCCGACACCGAGACGAGGGAGCCCTACGACCAATCGGAGGACGAGTCTGACGGCTTTAGCCAATCGCTGAGCACCCCCTGGGAGCCGAGGGCGTGGCCTGAGGGACGACAGGTTCTGACTCACCTGGTGGAGGGATTTGTCATCCAGGAAGGGCTCCAACCGTTTCCTGTACGGACACACACACACACACATATTACTGATGATGATTTATAAAGTTAGCCACAGTAACTAATATTAGCTTCTGATTTTTCCATCAGGTCACGTCTCACACTTCAGGTGTTAAAACTGTTTATTTACCTTTAAACACCGTGCAGGTGAACCGCTCGTCCTTGCTGGTTCCAGAACAGGTGACCAAACCACAGGAAGTGAACGGGACCAATGGGAAAGCGGCGCTGCCTGTGACGGACACGATAAAACAAGCCGAGCACTCCACTGACTCGGAGCAGGAGGACGCAGGAGACACGGACGACCCCGGGAACAGTGAGACATGACTCAGCGTTTTCATGCTTCATTCCTCTCTAAGATTTGTTTGATTAATCAGCTCAAACTGCCTGAAAGTCTCCACAGAGTAACTTAACGTGCCCTGAAATAAAATCTTGTTTTTGTTGACCTCTAGTGGTGAAACCTCTCACCTTGCTGCTGTGATGTACAGGTGTACTCCAGGACTCCAGTCCTTTAAAGTGCTGAATTAAACAGTGAATATTCATTTATTCATCGATCGATGCATTTAGAAAACTGGGATTTCTGGGGCGTTATAAACAATAGAAAGGATGAATCACTGATCAGCAGGTGAATCTGTCATGATCTGATCATTAGCTGCAGACGTCTCCTGGTTCGTCGTCCTTCTGCTAAATGTCTAATGAGTCAGGTGACGGAGAGTCATGAGCGGATTTCACTTCCACTTTGTGTATTTTGCAGTTGACCATGAATGTTTGTCTGACACGTGCAGGGTCGGCCCACAGAGACAGGACGGTGCTGCACTGCCAGTTCTGCGGGAAGAGAGGCCACGCACACAACTTCATGCGGTCCAAGCGCTTCTGCTCCACTTCCTGTGCGCGCGGGTGAGACCCGATTTCATTGGCTGGAAAAGCGAAAGCAGCTTTTCGTACTGTGTGACCTTGACAGGCTGTCGGGGGTGTTGCTGTCACAGCGGCAGCGCTGACAGGATGTGGTGTGTGTGCGGCCTGTGTCGAAACACACAGGTGTTAAAAACAGATATGAGTGTGAATCAAAGCAGCAGAACGAGGAAGCGCGCCACGTCGCTCATTGTTCCTCCCTCTCTCTTTTCTTTCTGTCAGGTTTAACGTTCGTCTGACGAAGCGTCTGCGGGCTCTGAGTGCAGGCAGCCGCTCAGAGAGGCCGCGGCCCGCCCTGAACAGAGCGGAGTCTGTTCCCGGGAAGCCTCTTTTACTGAGACTGGTAGGGACAGTGAACTAACCACCAGTTTAAAACACTACACGAGCGGCTTCACATGAAGTCTTCATCACAGAGTCTTCATCTCACCCCAGTTAAGGCTTCAACGTGCTTATTTCCACCAACAATCATACAAAAAAAAACTGTGGACACAATCTGAATCAGAAGACCCGAAGACCAGGTCCAACAGAGACGTGGACCGGGTCCAAAAACAAATATATTTATCCGTCATGGGTGCGACCCTGAACGTGTCACAGAGAGACAACAACCAGTCAAACGTACATCTGCACCCACGGCGGGTTAGTAAGCAGAGAACGCACAAACACGGCACAAAGAAAGACTCCAGCCGGGGTTCGAACCAGGAACCTTCGTGCTGTGAGGCCACAGCGTGC
>CM024805.1:20274245-20346745 GCA_014281875.1 Nibea albiflora | reverse complement strand
TACTGCAGCTACAGCTGGCAGCTACATACATGCTGTGTCTCAATTAGGAAACTTCTGTTAGTACACCTCTATGTACTACTCTGTGTACGCTATGTGCTTCTTGGTGTAGAAGCACATAGTTTTTTTTCTCACACAGAAAAAAAGATCCCCGGCTCTACTCATGACACAGACTAAAAGGTGTAACTATGTTCTTAAATGCTTATTTTAGGTGGTGAATTAGCTCGATAGCATTAGCTGTTTATGTAGCTACAGTTATAGCTTAGCATAATGGCTTGAAAATTGCGAACTGTTGCTTGTATCTATTCATCATTTCACAAGTGTGACTGTTTTTTTTATTATTATACTTTAAAACGCATGAACACATTTCCAAACTATTACCTGAAGTACAGAGAATGTTTGTTGTTGACCTGCTCTCATTTAATCACACGAATAGTTTGTTTCGTAGCAGTAACTGCGTCACCGTTTGTATTTTCAGACTTCGTATTCACAGTATAATCAACATGTATCAGCCTGTATTGTTGAAGTCTGTCCGGTGTATATTAAAAGTTTTTAAGTAATTAAGAGTCTCACGAAAAATCATTTCACTCAAAATGAGACATTTATTCCTGCAGCGTCACACCAGTCCATTCGCATTTACACACACTAATGCAATGCGCTGCTGCGGACACTAAATAGAGCAAACAGTCACTGTAAACACATTCAAACAACAAAATCAAACACAAAAGTCACCATCAAGACATCCAGCGATGCCACAAACAGACGCAGGAAGCAGAGATGAAACAAAGAAACAGCGTTGGTCAGCCTCAGCGGGCAGAGCCAAAGAAACACATTTTTCTGGGTAAGTAAGAATGAATAAGAGGTGAGAGGAAGCCAGCTGCCAGAAATATGAAGAAAAACACAAATACAGGTCCATCTTTGACTTCCATGTTTGCCGGTTACTGAAGAGTCTCCGGTTCCACCCACTGAACTCAACCAAAGAAGAATTGGTAGAAGCATTTGTGCTACAGTACCTGCCAAGAGAGGTAAGCCAGATTTCTAGATTTGTGTCTGGAAAACATCCAACGTGAGAAAAAGAAGCTACGTCCAGTAACAACTTTCATCAGAAGCCAACAGCAAAACAGAAACCACATAAAGACTGATGACAGGGATGCAGCAGCACTGATGGCCTTTTCAAATGGGCCTACCACACACAGGCCAGGTACCTGCGAAGTTTTAAATTAATTTAATTTTGCATTGGAAAATCAAAAGTCAGGACGTCCTGATCATGTTTCTGTCGTTCCTGTTCGAGTCCTTAGGAGTTGAATAAATCTACAGATTTCAATCCAAATCCACATTTTTGCTTATTTTCTCCAACCAAATAGAACTGCACGCTGCGCGCTGTGCTTAGGCTTGTGTAAAGTGACAGAGGGGACATTCTGATAGAAAACATCAGCTGTTCTGATGGAGGCGTGTCATTTCAGGTACAGAAGAGACGATGAAATATGATCCAGTTTCCCAACCTTGAAAATTTAAACAGGGAGAAGAGAAACAACACATTCCCTCCTCCAGAGGGAAGTTATGCAAGAAGTTTGCATGTGTTTCATGTAAATTGAGGCTGAAGGTCAGAACCGGCAGGCAGCATGGTCGGGTTGTTGGGTGTGCTGAAGAACATCTGTGATGGGAGGTGTCCGTCGTATCTACTCGTCTCCTCCAATGATATCCAGGTTTTCACATTGAGCAGACAAAGGCAGCGTTTCACTGGTAAATAGTGACTTTGTCTTGGAGATAGTGTCTCATCTAAAAAGTTTTTTTTCAATCTGTCATAATTTCAGCTCATTCCAGTTTGGAGGTTCTAAACGTCTGTAATCAGTCCTCCTCTTCACCCCCATCAAAGCCATGATTGGTCCTTCCTCTGGACTTGCTGCCTCTGCTTGTATACTGGCCTCCTGGTCCAGACTGGTATCCATGCTGATCACTATTATCCTCCTCATACTGATACTGCTCTCCATCATACTGGTCCTCCTGCTGGTCCTGATGATGCTGCATGTAGTCGTAGCCCCTCTCCTCCGGAGCAGACCAGCCCTGGTAGGGTTTCTCGTCCTGTTCCTGGGGGTGAAGGTTGTCGTCGGGGGAGAAGGTGTCGTCGAGGTGGTCGTCGTAGCGCTGGTAGGAGCTGGCGTGTGCCTGCTCCTCCCGGGCGTTCAGCTCCAGCGTGCTGTGCCACACTCCGTAACAGCCGTAGATCAACAAACCTGAGGATGGACAGACGGTAACCGTTAAATAGAAATACGTCAGAGAGCAGATCAGCAGGTGGAGATGTCCAGCTGGAAACTGTTATCAACCTTCACAAATTCCAGAAGGTAGGAAACTCTTCCCTCACTTCATCGTCTGTTAACTGCAGATCTAACAGAGAACAGTCTAGATGTCCTGTATGTTCTTCCCTCTGCTGTACCTCAATCAACTGAGAGAAGAAGATCTGTCACTGAGAGCTTCATCCAGACTCCTGTACACTGACACTCTCCACAACGCCGCTCAAAACACTCACTGACACATAAAACTGGATAAATGGAAACTAAAGCACACTTTCATGAGAGATGTGTGGTTGATGAATGGCAGGATTGTGAGTCCTGCTGTCTCCACCAGCAAGATACCGGAGCAGCCTGTGATGGACACAAACTTAAGAAAAGCACCAGTACAACTCAAAGCTCAGATGTATGGACCTCCAGGAGTGAGAGGAAGTAATATCTCATCTCACAGGTCTATTCATACGGGAGGAAATTACTCTGAAGCCGGTCATATATTAAAAGACTGTTCAGAAATACTGTAGTTTAAATCCTTAATGAAGAATGATTCAGCTTACCTATGAAGCACCAGATAATGAACCTGCACCAGGTGAGTGGAGACAGTTTTAGCATGAGGTAGCTGTTGACCAATATGGCCGCTGCAGGGACAAAGGGCACGCAGGGCGCCATGTAGGGCAGTTTCTTCGCACTCTCTGGCTGCTGGATAATCATAATTAAAAGCTTCGCCAAGGACCCCGCCATCAGTGTGGCCAGGAGGCCTGAAAACACCGCGCCAGCACCTGTTCCCTGCTCGACGCCAAATATAACAGTGGACCAGAGGAGGAAGGAGTTGAGGAAAATGAGGAGGGTACATCGGGTCACTATGCGACCGGTGGCAGGGGTGGGCCGGGCCGAAGCGTCGGGCATTCCTAGCCGCAGCCGCAGGGTGTAGTAATGACCTCCCAGAAGCCTTTTCAGCAACGAGACATGGCCTGTGTGGAAATCAGAGTCATCGCCCTCTCCTTCAGTCCCACCGGTGTGGTAGGACGACGATCCATCGCCTGAGCCTCCGATCAGCATCTCGTCGTCTTTGGTGGGCAGAGTCCCGTCGTCCTGGAACTTCGTGACGTCCACGTCCTCCCCAGAGTCAAACTGGTGTGTGTCAGTCTGTGCGTCAGGCTGATAGCGCAGTAAGAGCACACACACGCTGACCAGAGTGTAGGCCAGCAGGGTGCCGATGGACATCATCTCGATCAGGTCCCTGAGGCTCACCAGCAGGGCGAGGATGGCCGCGAACCCCCCCGACACCACACATGCCACCGTGGGAGTGTGTGTGAGCGCAGACACATGTGACAAGAACCTGCAGACACATTTAACCAGAGAGTCAGCCATGAGCCTTCATCCTACCTGCGTGAGTGAGTGTGTCACCTGCCTCCTCACCTGAACAGCAGTCCGTCCCGGGCCATGGCGTAGATGACTCTGGGCATCGGGAACAAAGAGCCTAACAGAGAGACGGTGAGTCCGGCTATGGAGCCCAAAGCCACGGTGTATTTCCCCCAGAGGAAGCCATGCACTGCAAACATCTCCATGAGAGGAGCGGAGCCATCGATCAGGTTGTAGGGAACCATGAGGGTCAGGATCACGCTCACCTGTGGAGAGGAAAGGTCGGGGTTCAGGGAGTTTCACAGGAATGTTTTCGGTCAAGAGAATTTGTTGCAAGCACACAGACGTGTACTGACCGACACGTAGGCAGTCAGGCAGGTGACCAGCGAGGCGGTAATGGCGTACGGGATGGAGGTGTTCGGGTTTTTGGCCTCCTCTCCGGTCGTTGCGATGATGTCGAAGCCGATGAAGGCGTAGAAGCAAGTCGCAGCACCTTGCATCACCTGATCAGCAACAAGAGATCACGTACTTCCTTTTAGTGACTGTATTTCAACAAATGATGATGTATAGAATTATTATTTACTCATAATATCTCACCCCTGACCAGCCGTAAGGCAGGAACTTGCCGCCCCCCCAGTTGCTGGCAGAGAGGAAAAACAATCCGGCGATGACGATGAAGATCCAGACCACCAGGTTGACCACGTTGAGGATGTTGTTGAATCCCACTGAGTTACGCACACCGAGGGCAATGATCACTGTGACCAGCAGGGCGATGACCAGGGCCAGCAGGTCAGGGTACGTGTCCTCACCTTTACCTGAGACAGACAGAGACACGCCAGCATTCAAATACAGATATTTCATCGAGATTGTGGGAAAGGCTTCCATCTCATTTCTTCCTTGTTCTTCAAACTAGAACATGAAAACACGCACTGATTGATCATACTGACCAAGTCCTCTGAGTGTCCCCAGGTGAGTTATCATGTAGTTACTGATGCTGTGATTGGCCAGTGAGTCGAACATGCTGCTGAGAGCCGACGCCCCCGCCGCTGTGCCAATCAGATACTCCAGGATCAGGTTCCAGCCAATGAAAAACGCCACAAACTCCCCGACCGTCACGTAGCTGTAGGTGTAGGCTGAACCGGTCGTCTTGGGGACCCGGACACCAAACTCTGCGTAGCACACACCTTAACAAAGAACAAAATGTGGATTCATCCACTGCTGAAAATAATCCCCAGTTTCCTCCTGCTTGTGTGTGCAGCCATAGTAAACAGAAGGTTATGGGATTTATTGACTATAAGAAAAATCTAGAGCAGCTCAAGACTCTTCTGATTTATGTTCAGACCAGAAACTCTCTAAATAAGCTTAATTATGTCCACCTCTGGTTGTTCTGTTGTCTCACCTGACAGTATGGACGCCATCGCTGCAATAATAAATGACAGGATGACCCCCGGTCCAGCCATGGCTTTGGCAACCAGCCCGGCGACCACATACATCCCCGTGCCGACACAGCTGCCCACCCCGAGTGACACCAGGTCCACAGTGGTCAGGACCTTGGCGAGTCCGACCGGTGACCCCTCTGCGAGCTCGGTGAGGTCATCAGAGCTCTGAGCCATGGAGCCCATGGGTTTGGTTCGCAGGAGGCGAGAATACATGTTGTACCAGGCGTTGCCTAAAGACAGCCGGCTCAGCCACGCCGCCATCGCAGCACCTGTTTGTTACCTGTTTATGTGTGTGTCTGTGACTCCTTCTGCCTTTACTCTGACACTCCCATTATCATTCTTTCACCCTCAGCATGAGTCTCATATTAAACTGTCCTCTTCCTTTTCACAGCCACAGATCCAAATGGACGGCAAAGACTCTGTGAAGAGCAGAGATGGAAGAAGTTATTTACTAAAGTAAAAGTACTAAAACCACACTGTTGACTTTTGACAGGTGAAGTGCCTTCATCCATGTGGAGATGTCTGAGAGGCAACCGGAGACCCGTGCAGAGAGCGAAGGGTCCTCAGAAGGAAATGACAGATAGAGCTGAGTGTCGTCTGCATAGCGGCGATAGCAAAAGCCATGTGAGCGGATGATCAGACCCAGGGAGGTGGTGCAGATAGCAAACAGTGTAAGTGGACAAATCAGGATACACTGAACAAACGCCTTGTATGGATTCATCTGCTTTTATTTTCTCCATTATTTGATTGTTTGGTTTGTAAAAATTCTGAAAATAGCGAAGAATCTTAATTTGTAAAGCAGCTAAAGCTGTCAGATAAATGTAATAGAGTAGTTGTAGAAAGTAGCATGAAGAGTATCAGGACCTCAAATGTGTACTTGAGTAAATTTACTACATTCCACCACTGAAAGTATCATTAACACAATGTAAAAAAACTCCATTACAGACTGAATGTACGTAACAGTCGTTACTTTAGATCAAGAATTCAAATTCCTCCAACGAGCCTGATGTTGTGAGCATGCAGGTGATGATGGGATACCATCAGCTGTTCTCCTCACTCACTAGAGCGAGACTCCCTCTCTGAAACATTAATGAACACAGAGGATCCACTTTCACAACGGAAAGGTACGACTGTGGAGTCTCAAGCTGAACCCTCTCCAACGAATCTAAAATTACTGCTCCACACTTCAGCTGAAATCAACAGGCTGGATTCCAGAGAGTGGAGTGCACGGAGGGTTTCCTGCGTGTGGCCTATGCATGCTGATAAAAACCTGCAGTTCAAAGATGCACACCTGAGCAGACAGGTAATACACTCACTCGTTGGGTGTTTCCTGAAGAAGAAGTGCCGGAGGTGTTTGGTTGGAGTCGACGTCTTCTGCAGACCTGCAAGAAATGGTGACGACGAGAGGAGACGGCAGCGCTGATCATTCAGACCTGACACCATGTGATCAGGCGGATACATTATTGAACACCTGAGACTGAGCAGGTAGGGGTGTGTGTGTGTGTGTGTGTGTGGCTGTCATCATTGATTCATAGGAGGGAGGATACAAGAGCTGCTCTAAAGGTGTGTGTGTGTGTGTGTGAACTAACTTTGTGCTGCAGCTGCCAAAGGTGACGTTTACTTTTTGTATGCAGAGCTGGGAACTGACCAGGTGTGTATGTTGGGGGCCAGGTGTGTGTGTGTGTGTGTGTGTTTGGGGGCCAGGTGTGTAATGGAAAGTTGTCTCAGTTTTCAAACTTTCTACGTGCTGGAGTAGATTTCTCTCGTTCTGTAGGTCAACAGGAATCTGAAAGGTAATAATACGTCTTTTTTTCTCCAGAGCTTTCACCCAGGTCTTCACCTGAGGGCGGAGTTTTCTCAGTTGCCATGGAGATGTGTTGCCTCGCTGGGCCTCTCTGCTCCAAACACAATGTGTACAGTGTACAGCATGAATCGTGTACAGTGCTGAAGATGTGCACCATAATTAAACATTTACATCTGACATTGTTACGAAGGTTTATCATTAAAAATGTTTATTTTATATATGTTTGTATGTATGAATTATTTATCGCCCTGTATGAATACAGATTAAATGAATGATCCATAAACTTTTCCCATCCATCTCTGTCACCCTGTGTTGACCTATATAAATAATAATGAACTTTATTCCTGCAGCACTTTTTAAAACAAAGTTTCAAAGTGATTTAAAAAGGGGGAAACAAACCTCTGCTGGGAAATGAATTAAACAAAGAAATACAAAGTGAAATGATTTAGTTTGTTTACTGTTACTGTTATTATTATCATATCATGTAATACAGCAAACATCCATATGTGTCGGACTGTATTGGAATCTGCAAGAGTAAACGCAACCATCAGTTTATTTATTTTCATCTCTAGTATGGAGAAAAACAAACAAACACTAGAGCCTACATTTCCCATCATGCAATTCAGACTCAGATATCTGTTCTCTGAAGCTGAGATAACCCTGATGACATCACTCTGACATCATCAGGGTCATGTCCTGCAGCGTGCCCCATGATTGCTGCAGACATTAAAGTTCCTGGATGAATCTTCTGACACTCAAACGGTGTACGGCTGGTGGCCGTATGTATGTGCTGCATTGCTATCTGCTGGTAATCTGATACGCAGAGTCCGGTTACAGCGTTACCTGCAGACGTGGTAACATGAGAAACGAGACACTCTGATACTGTCTTGCATACACACGCTGCTTTACAGGACAGTTATGGGACAAACTGGACCGCTCCCGCTCGACCTGAGCCAACTGTGAGCCGGTTCATCATGTGACTGCTCTCCACTGATCTCCTCAGCTTGACTTGAGTATTGGTCTGATAATCAGGTCCAGGTTGCTGTGCTCAGCTCAGGTCAGCACTGGCACCCAGAATCGGACCGAGGGTACCAGCAGGTTCTGCTGCATTGTTCATCGCCGGTCTGCGGGGCAGTCGTGCTGTATTTCGGCTGTTGGGGACAGTCCGTGTATGTGTTGAGGATGGGTTCATTGTTATTTGGTGACTGATGGTGAAAGTCAGCCTGCCTTCATGTCATATATTTCTCATTGAAGCTGATTCCAAGGCTCCACCCTCCAGCACCACCCTGATACAGACGTGCAGATGCTGTGATCTGGAAAATACCTGAAAACACGTCAGCGGCGGATCAGGATGGAGGCACATGAGAAATGTAACAGCAGTTTTCATCTAAATCCATCAAACATCCAAAGACAGTGAAGAGCTGCCAATCAATCAAAATCATTTTCATGTACTGACTTCACGTTTTGTCATCGTTCTGCATCTTTCGGTCGGCGTGCTTCTTAAGTTGAGGGATCTTGCTGTAAACTGTCGTGTGTGTGTGTGTGTGTGTGTGTTATAAAATCCATTAACTGTGACTCTTCCCATGAAGATTTGAGACGCCACCAGCTGCTATCGACTGCACAGCAGTTGAAGGTGGACGCATTCCTGAGGCTACGTGCTTTATACGCAACAGATGAGCGAATGGGAGTGAATCCAGAAACACACACACACACACACACACACAGCAAAACATCCTTTTCTGTTTAAGGGAATGGCAGCCTGAAGAAATTCATCCAGGAGGAGCAGAGACAGTCTCATCGTGCCAGTCTGAGCAGAGAAGATTTCATGAAGGGGAAAAAGATTCTTCAGCCGCACACACAGATCACACTTCTACCATCTGGCTACCTGTTAAAACAAAGAGCTCCCATCATTCCTTGTGGTTCCTAAAGTAGATTTGGAGTCAGAGCTTTCAGCTTCCAGCTCCTCTGTGGACCAGACCCCCCGTTCTGTTTCTGGAAGCAGACACCGTCAACAAAACTTTCCTCGCCTCCGTCATCAAGTCTTTGCTGATGTTGGGAACTCTTATACAGACTGCAGTCTAGTGTCATGAGACAACGTCTGCTCGGCTTCATCCGTCACATAGTTACATAAAACACCTCCAAGTTCATAATTAATACACCGACTCTTGCTGTCTTAATTTAAGTTACCAGCAGGAAAGAACAGACTTCCTTCAGCGTACAGCTGAGCGTATAACCGGCCGACTCTTTGGCCTTCACGGTTCCCATCCTGTTGACCTTGAAGCTGACCCCTGATGCCGGGACTCAGAGCTCTACGGACAAACAGAACTACGTGACGGAGATGTACGAGTCGCCATCAAACTGAAGCAGCAGGTTTATAAAGTCCACATGTATCTGCAGCGCCACCTACAGCGCATTCATCGTACTACTTCACAACCTTTCCACATACACTGAAGACACACTGAGCTGTCTGACATGACAGCTGCTCTGTTTGAGGGTTTTAGAAGACAAACACCTTCTTTACCTGAGCAGTGACCGTGCACACACCTGTCCTACATTTAGATTCAACAAAAAACACGAGACACAGAAGTTATTTTTCCACATTTATTCTCCTGCTCGAGCTGCCGACGCACACAGACGGCCGGTTTACTCGTCGGCCTCAGACTCCTCGTCGTCCTGACTGATCTGGAAGTAGCGCAGCTCGTACGTCTCCTTGTCGGACGCCACCACTCTCAGCCAGTCACGGAGGTTGTTCTTCTTCAGGTACTTCTTCGTGAGGTACTTCAGATACCTGATGGTGAGGGTGGATGTATAAAACCTGTTAGTCTCGGTAATCATTTGTACACAGGAGCACACAGTATCGATCTCATCTCACCTTTTGGAGAACTGTTTCTCAGACGTGACGTTGATCTTGTTCTTCATGCGGCCGACCTGGACGATGTTCCCCAGATTGCCGGTCTTCCCGTTGACCTTTATCCTCTCTTTGAGGAAGGTTTCCTGCCGGACAGAGCACAGTGATGCACTAGGGAAGGGAACCCTAGTAAAGTAGGAGCTAGGGAAGGCAGCCCTAGTCCAGACGCAGGGTTAGCTGCTTGCAACGATCACTAAATTAACCCTTTCATGACGATATAAAGGTTTTCAAATGATTGTAGCGGCAACAGAAATGCTCTGGCTCGTCGGCACACAGTGATACTGCTGCAGCAACACTTACAAAGTTTGCAGAGTCCAGGATCCCATCCTCCACAGGGTGGGTCAGGTCCAAGGTGAACCTCCATGCAGCTCCCTTCTTGGACTTCTTGCCAACAGGTGGCCTCTTCTGCTTGATCTGCAACACGGTCAGGTGATCGGATCAATGAGTGCCAAATAATATCAGAAGGTATCCTGACACTTTCTTCATCTCTACCAGAGTTTAGTGAAACGACAATTCAAGTTTAAACCTTCAGACATTCAGCACAGTCAATCTGAAACTAACAGAACTGACCAGCAGCTTAAATAACTTCACTTCCTCCATTTTACTGACCTGTAACGTTTCATTTAAATTATTCATTTGATCACATTCATTGATTTCAGGCGCTGACAGACAGTAATTTGATTACTACATTAATCTGAGGACAGCACACACACACACACACACTTTAGTCAGATATTATTCATGTAGACAAACATAAATAAAACATAAATCCCTCTTTGATATCATGAACTTTCTGTAAATCGTTTATATTTATCTCCGAGCTGAGTTTGATGGCGCGTGCCTCATATTTAATCACATGTTCTCTCTTATGGAGAAATGAATGGAGCACGTGTACGCCAACGCCGCGGTTAGCGCGAGCTCTCTCCTCGTGTAAACCGGATGTTGGCCGCTCCGCGGACTCGTGTAATCCGGCCTCACTCAGCCCGAGCGGGACAAATCCAACATTTACACGAATTAAGCACAAAATCCGCAAATTAACGGAGGAGCTGCGGGACTCACCGGCGCCATGTTGAGAGACGGGACGGGAAAGAGAGAGAACCGGACGTGACGCGGCGGTGACGTAGTGCGTGCCGCGTGGAACGCCCTTACCAAATATGGTGATGGCAGAAATAAACATTTCCACACGGGAGAAATAACTGTTAGTCCACCCTGAGTGTGTGTGTGTGTGTGTGTGTGTGTGTGCCTTTATGACTTTAACCTGCACATTCACATTTATTCAGATTTATGTCGAAGGTTTGCCTGCTTGTTTTCAGTGCTAAGGTCAAAAACACACCCTGATAATAAACCTGCTGAGGCTGGTCAATCATTGACCTCCCACACACACACACGCACACCCTGGGCCTCAGACCAGCTCAGCTCACACACACACAGCAAATAGAATCCAACCTGATGAGTCAACATGCATCTTTCTTTCCATTGTGGTGCCACTCGTGGCTCAGCCGGGCCTGGCCATCATCACCGAGGCCTGGGTGTGTCTGAGCGTCTGCTGCCATGAAGTTTCCTCCACTGTGCAGGCTGAGCGGCTCCATCCAGCCTTTATTCATTCATTAATTACTCAGTGCATCAACTCAACACTGACCCGAGCTGCTTCGATGAACTGAGGCGGTCTGAAGGTCGCACCAAGACGTCAAACATTTCATATCAACACCTGGGTCACCTTTTGTTTGTTAATCCAGTTTGGCAGCTCTGCTTTCCTGCGTTCTGTTTGGTGCATCATAATTTATTAAAACCTTTATTAAAAGGAGAACTGGAGTATTTAGAAGGCAGAACATCAGTGCGGCTTGTGAAGCGTGTTTGTGTCACACTCCATCACTCATGTATAAAGTAAAAAGCAGGCACGACACAGAGAAGCAGACATCGTTTGCAGTTTTTGTCCATTTGTTTCGTTTTTATTTTTGCCATCTCCAGTCAGGTGACAAAGGCCTCAAGTGAACAAAAAGTTTGCAACTCTTACCACCCTCCCCAACCCGATCGAGTCCCTCAAAAGAAACACACGCCTCACTGCAAACCGCCTCACACATCTGGGAGGCCCACACCTCGACACACTCATGCCTCTCAAAACAAGATAGAACACTCCTTTTGTATTGGGGGGTGGGGAAGACCGGAGCAGCGGGGCGAGCCCTCGACTGCCCCGGTGGACGAGAGGCGCGAGTGCACAGGACGCTCACGCCGCTCAAACTTCTATATAGACAAGAGACTGGCATCACGAGGGGAAATTACTGAAGTTTGTTTCTGTTCTTCTGGGTGGGGGAAAGAAAAAAAAAAAAGATATTCTCTTTTCTTGGTTTTTAGAGCTTTGACATGCTGGGGTGGACCTCAAATGCTCCTAAGTGCTAGCCACCACCATTCCCAGCCAATAGGAGAAAGAAAGATGGACCTTGTCGCACCCAATCCACTCAGGAACCAGAGCAAAGGCCATGCTGGAAAGCGGTATGGCTGCTAGAGGGACGACCTAAACCAGAAGTTAATATCTACAGGGGCAACCCTCCCTCCCACCGCGTTAACAACTCAAAATAACTGCCCCCTTCCCTTCCCTCTAAAAGGCTTTAGACCTGCTATATTCAAGAATATAAAAAATAATCATACAAAAGCTGAATCCCGTTGTTATTTAAACATTCAGGAATGTGAGTGGCGAAACCAAACCAACACTTTGAAGGCAAAAATAAGCAGGAATGAGCAACTGATCATTATTTTTGAAGTCGTTTTATATAAAGTAGATTGTTACCAAACAAAAACCTCAGCGATCGGGCAGAGAACACGCAGCGAGCCGCGCTGAACTTTCCCCGACAGCGATGGAAAAGAGAAATGAGAAGGGGGGAGGGGAGGAAAAAAACTAAGAAAAAAAGATCAATGATGAGAGAAATCACAACAGAATGATTGAGGTTGTCTGTGAAGGCCGACGCTTTGGTGACAGAACCAATGAGAATGCAAGAGACTGGTTGTGGGTGGTGCTTTGTTGCCTGGGCGGCAAAGTCAGTCTCCCTCTATTTGGTGCCCAGGACCTTGGTAGCGACAGCACATTCCTCCCCCATGGCAGAAATCACAGTGACCTGCAGAGAACACACACACACACCATGTCAAACTAATGCAGCCGTGTGACAAACACATGGTACATGAGTTTCATCTTAAGACAGCAAAATCTGCTGCGCTGTCATTTACATCTTTCAGTTTCAGCCGTCGGCCAGCTTCCTGCCTGATTTAAAACAGTCGAGTGTCCTGCGACCCTCTGAAGTCACTGAATGTTTGTCACTCACCATGAATTCATCACCCGCTTCGAACTTTGCCTCGATTTCTCTGCCGACATCGCTGTCGGGGACACGCAGGTCCTCTCTGATGTCACCGTTGTCGCTCATCAAGGTCATGTAGTTGTCGTTGATGTTGAGCAGCTGAGGAGGAGACAACACTGATCTTAATCCAACGACAATAAAACTCTTCATTTCTCCTTCAGAGGATTTTCCTGTGTGTCGTAGTTAAAAGCTGTTTTGCTGCACAGTTCTATCCTGAAAGTTAACCCACGATCAGATTAAGCAGCACATTTTGTTAATTAGAACGACTTCAGCTCCGGCCTTTCTAATCCAGTTAAGAATTCTTTGGTGTGATGCAGATGTTTGACCCCGCGTACCTGGTAGTCTATCCTCTTGATGGAGGGGACATCCATGTTGTGGGTGGAGGGGCACATATCTTCATGCTTCTTGTTGGTGAAGATGTCGATACCAACCAGGTTGACCTACAGAGGGGAAATCTTGTTTATTGTCCACACTGATGTGTGTGTGCAGGCAGAAGACGAGGTGCAGAGAGCAGGACACGACCCAAACTGTAACCCTCAACGACTGCTCAAACTGCTCCGGCTGCAGGTTGAGTCAGAAATTAATCATCCGATGAAGAGGAAGTTCTGTTTATTAAATTTTAAATAAGTCAAAACTCATCTAACACTGACAGTGTCGAACAGAGCCTGTCGTCCCTGTGCTGCTCATGAATCCTGACCAATCAGTGAATGAGGTGCAGCTGGAAATTGTACTTTTTGAAATAGTTCTTTTTTTATTGTGACCAAGTCACGTGGGAGGGCGAAGTCCGTGTGGAAGCCGCCTGGTGTTTGAAGATAGATAAGACTGCAGATCTAAAGCAGCGCAGCTCAGCGTGGAAATGTGAGCTCCTCAAACCGAGCTGAGCCTCTGCAGCACATCTCAGCTCGTTTCTCTCTCCTCTTTCTAAACCGTCACCTCACAGCGCCTCCCTAACTACACCTCGTGGATAATCTTACCTTAGCATGTCCGTGCTTTCCGGTCTTGGAGGTGGACATCTCCACAATTTTGCAGGGATGTCCCTTCAGCACCACGTAGCCGTTCTTACGCAGAGCGGAGCACTGCATGGGGTAGGTGGCGGAGGCGCCAGACTCGCCAGTCGTGAAGTCAAGATCGGGATCTGCCATGGTGCGAAGGGTCAGGGGCACTGCAAGACATTCACAGCTCATTAACTCACCATCAAACACTAATTTAACATTTAATGCACTCAAATAGTTGACGGATCTGGAGCCGCATCCCGAGGCCACTCGTTTATGAGCGAAAATATTCAAATAAACACAAACATCTGATTAATGACTGTGCAAAAACAGAACTCTAAAGATTTACATCGACGGGAGAAACGGACGCACGCGGAGCCGAGCGCGACACAAGATGGTTTTTAAAAAAAAGCATCAGTGGTGACGAGTTAGATGAGCAGCTGTGAGAGTTTACATCGCAGCTGAGACTCAGTTTAAATCAGGAGGTTTGCTTTAAACACAAACTGCTGAGATCTGGCCACAAAACCCGACCGAGGTTAAATGTGTTTATATTAATAATCACTGTGATGATGCACCACACCGTGTGTGTCACATTAAATGAAAATACTCAAACGAAGTACAAGTACTCCAAAAATGTACTCAGTTTCCGCCAAGTGACTGAATTTAAATGACCCTTGCAGTGAGCTCTGTACTGATGGATGCACCGCAGCATCCTAAAGACTCCACGGCCATGAAACCAGTTAAATTAGACAAACTGGCTCAGTCACAGTGGCTGGTTGGTCCAAACGGGAACACTGCAGCCTTTTTTAAAAGGGCCCCCAAACTAATGCGGCGGGTTCGAGTCCCGAGTCCGACTAATAATCGATATCGCGACTTGTCGGGTAAAAGTGGCGACATCATAACCGGCCCAGCAGATTAAATTAATTACGCTTTTTTCTTTTATAATTATAATAATAATAATAAACCCCCAACGAGCGACAGAAACACGCGACGGCAGGAGGAATGTGGAGGAAGCACGGAGCCCGGCTCAACACGAGGGAGCTACCTCCAATGCTAACACTATTTATTTATTTTGGTAGCAAACAAAGCTAACTGCCGACTTAACTCCATCACTTAATAAAACTAGCGTCGACTAACCAGCTAATAAACATTATAAGATCAGATTAACAGTTTAAAAAAGGGAATACAAATGTTAATTTTAGTGAGCTGGCAGTAATACGTTAGCTCTAACAAGTTAGCCGGCCTGGAGTTCACAGATAACGGTTACAGCGGCTAACCTTCGCCGCGTTAGTTGACGTTATCTTTAAATATTCGGTTAATTCACCGTGTATTAAATTAATTAGTAACATTAACGCGTGTTTTTGGGCGCGTTTGGCGGTTTTAAGTTAGAAATATGCGTTGTTGTTTGTCCCCCTCCACCCTCCCTCCTCGGAGCAGCGAATACAGTTAGCCGGACTTTGTTAGCTCATGCGATGCTAATAACGGCTAGTCACGCTAGCCTCCATTCAGCTCCGTCCAACGGGAGGCCCGGTCGACCACCGACTGCCGCGTCATGTTTATACGAGCCAACGTTAGATGCAAAGTTAGGCAGCCCCGCTGATTCTGGTCGGATTCTGGGTGGATGTTTATCGCGGGGAATGACCGAGCGACTTCCAGCCGGACCGCACCGCCCGAAGGCCGCATGTGCCCGTCTTTGATTCAGCCTGGTAACGTTAGCCGCACCGCGGAGCACCCCCCACCCTGCCGCCGCCGCCGAGTCTAACATTCACCGAGAAATTAAACCAACAGCCTCTGCGGCTGCTCGGAGCAAAGCGAGGACTACTTTAATACCTCTGAATCCGTCAACAGTTCACTTAATATCCCGTTAAACGCTCCGTTTATTCCCCGCAAGGCAGAAACACGCGCCACACCGCACTTACCTTCCAAGAAAAAGAGGACCGAAAGTGCGCACGCGCAGCCAACTTTACTGCAGCATCCGTAGAGGAGGGGGGGGGGGGGGGAGTTCCGGTGGACCCCGGCAGAAAGGGTTGCCAGGTCGGACTGCCTCAAACCTGGCAACCCAATTCACAAAATAATAATATTTATTATTTATAGGTTTTATCACTCAACATTTTATTGATTTTATTGTTGCAGTTTTTATCTTTGTTATTTCAGTTTTCATTATTATGCAACTCTTCTTTTTCTTACCTTATAGGTTTTAATTTACTTTTTTATTTCTGTAGTTTTATGCCTTTTATTTTGGTTTATTTTTATGCAACGCTTGTGTTGCCTGTAGAACTGTTCGGTGTGGTCTATTTCTGTCTCTGTTCTGTCTGTGAAGCACTCTGGGCTTCATCTCTGCATGAAAGGTGCTATATAAACAAATACAGTTGAGTTGAGTTTCCGTACAAATATAAGAAGTATTCTAGCAGAGGAACTATTCAACTTATTTTTCTAGTATTGATGCCACTGCAGCAAAATCAGAATCAGGATCAGAATGACTTTATTGGCCAGGTGTGTGTACTAATACTAAATATTACTAAAAATATTACTAATGATCAGTATTATTGATGTAAAACAGACAGTGCAGTAAATAGTGTTTCATATGATATGAAGCTGTACGAAGTCTGAGCCTGTCTCAGTCTTATTCAAAGAAGCAGGTTTATCTGGATAACAGCCACATTGTTGTAAATACTGAAATTAAACTGAATTGGTAAATGAAAATCTGAATTTTAAAGGACCAAATATGATTCAAAGATGGGATTAAGAACAATGTGATAAAAAGACATTTTTCTTTCTCATCTTTTAACTTTTATTTTGTTTTTGGTCTACAGAAGGCGACAGCGACGTTTCTGGATCTGGTTCATATCTGGCTTCTTTGCATGGTGGAGTTTCAGCTGTTATTTATATGTTGATGCAGATGATGGTATCTTTTCTTCACAAAGACTCTCCCAGTCATGTTACTAACCTGATGACAGTTAACCTTGTTCATGGTGAGTTGCTCCATCAGCTGTTTTCTTTCAGCATTTCAAACTTTTACAGACTTTTGCTGCCACTAAAAAAACATTTCACAGTTTCAACATGAAGTTGTTTCTGAGTTATTTTTTAATTGAATATGGGAGGAGGAGAAGATCAAACACACCTGTCAACAAGACTTTACAGTGCAAGAACTTTGTGTACGTATGGAGTGTAAAGAAAGAGAGCGGAGCCGACGATGCTGCTGTACAAGGAGAGGACATTTATTGTAGAATTTTCCAACATCACAGATGTGCGTTACCAGATTGAGGTCGTCTTTTGACTGATTCCAGTGATTCAGACAAGGTGAAAACATACGCTCACATGCATGTCACACACCTGTGCACACACCTGCTCACCCACCTACACACTCAGACACACACACACACACACACAGGCTGACAGCCGTACATACGTTCACAGTCTTGATACGTACAAAAATTGAAATACAAATACAAATAATACCACGATAAAAACATTGTGTTTTTTTTTTAGAAATTCTTATAGCTATGTTCTCTATTCTGTAGAAAGACAACTAAGCTTTAATAAGTGAACATCGTTTTTTTGTCTTTCTCTAAAATGATCAGTAAGATATCATCATAACGAAAATTCTTACAGTATATATATCTTTTTTATCTATGGTTTCTCCAACTGACCCTGCCTCCTGACCTTTATTCACAGGGTGTTGATTAATGCTAACATCCTGCACATGTAAAAGGCTTCAGCTGGCCTCAAAGCGGCATCGCTTACACCTATCGCATCCTTTAAGATCAATGAACGATAAAAGAAATATCAAGTAAAAGATGAACCACGTTCCTCCCTCGGAGTCTGATCACAATCCCACAAACGTCGGCGTTTATAGAGATCATCGCCTGGCGGAAAATAGAAAATGCCATCAAAAGTGATGCTGAGTCCCGTCCTGCTCTTTCTAAGCTGCTCTGGGTGTGAGCATCAACAAAATGCCTAAAATATAAACTAATGGTAAAATGTGTAATTATCCACTTTACAATCTTGACTTATCTGACTGTTACTCATGAGATAAAAGCCCAGATTCTACGCTAAGTTAAAACTTTCACTGTACAGCTCAGTGTTGAGAATAATGCTTCAGGGGCAAGCCTCACTGTCCATCTTCTACAGTCAGACCAGTCAGTCAGTGTATTGCCTTAAACTTACGATTCAGAACAAGTGACGACAGGTAAAACATGTATGCCACCATGCAAAATGCACAACTGAATAAACAGTGATGGACCACGGAGAGAAAAAGAGTAAACTCGGAGTGTTCAACCCAAAACCAAACCTTCGTGTAAGTCTTCGCTCGGCTCGCTGGTCAGATAAATAAAAGAGAGAGAAACTACAGAGCGGACAGATATACAGAGGCATGAGAAAAAAATGAAAACAAAAGAAGCCAGACTGCTATTTTTTTTTCTTCAGAGTAATCACCTGCTTTGCAAAGTCTGTCCTTAACATCAATGTGAGTATTTACACAGGTGCGGTGTACACAGAACAGCAGCGACAGAAAAAAGGTGGAGAGAACGAAGGGCAGCAAAAGTAGAAACTCTACGCCAAGTTCTTCTTGTGAGAAATGATGTGAAGATTTTTGTTATTGTGTTGCTGTTGCAGCAATAATACAATATCTACAACCTTCCTTCCCCCTGCCAGAAATATGTCAGGACAACGTAGCCACAGTAGCTGAAACCAACTGTGCAGCAATGACAAGTGTAAAATCTCTCTTCCCCCGTCACACTAACTGCTTGCTTGTCGTATTTTTCTCTCCTAATGGGGAATAGACACAGAAGGTGAAGCAGCAGCACTCGAAATGAGTGTTCACACTGTGAGCAACACCGTCACAGAGAGCGATGATCAGGGGAAACGGCGTGCACGGCTGATCTTTACAAGGTCGATGGATTCTGATGTAGCTCCTCCTGAACACGGCCCGAAGAAGAAGTTTTTTTTTGCTACAAGATGTTCGTCTAGAAAACATCCACCGAGACTGAGTCGACCAGTCAGAGGTGACCGTTTTTAATTTTAATTCAGCAACTGGCAGATGGCTCAGAGTGGTTAAAGGCTGATTGTCCACACTTAGCCGGCTAATTTAACGTCTGCATTAAGGTGTTCCTGTCACGTTAAGGCGCCTACACAATGCATAAAAACATTACAAGTTCATTGCATGTCATGTGCGAGATGTCTAATAAAGTCTTGGTTGCAACCTGCAGCGGTCGCATTGTGGATTCAAAGATCTGACTGGTTTTTGGTCTCCAAACGATCAACGGCTGGATCGACGTACAAAGATTTTGTCTCTCGATTGTCAAGAGGACTTTACTCGGCGATCATCGAACAACAAAAGTGAGCGTCACGGCCGACGTGGAACGTCTGTGGCGGTTTCTGGGCTGATTTTCCAAAAGCTCGTTCCTGCTCGTCCACATTAAATCATTTGGTTTTATTTATCCACTTCGTTTAGTGTTGACACAATAGGAAGAGTTTAGCCGGCTTAGTGTGGATGGACTGAGCTGTCCCACGCGTCTCTGAGGGACTTCAGTTAAACGCGTCTCAAAGACTGTTGCATTGACAAACTCAAGTTTTCTTCTTCTACTGATGCTACCTTAACAGACAGCAGTTTACTCACTACAACACAGCGCAGGAAAAGATGTCTGATTCACCTGCGTCACCAAAAACAGAGAACAATCAAACTCGCAGTGTGAACACCCTGTAAGGAATCATGAATGTGCTACACAGAGAACTTCTCTACAGCTCCCCATTCAATCAAATGGGGACGTCAAAGGCTACTCGGCATGATGTCAGTGTCCTTTAAAGTCCGGATCGAAACTCTCAAGAACCATCAGCCCAGTCGAACAGTCCACTGGTCAGGCGAGGCATCGTCCACTGTCAGTGTGTCGTCACCCAGCAGGGAGTGACCATCAATGGGCCTGTAGCGTCCCCTATAGTTGGAGGTCATCTACACGCGGGGACACACTCGTCCTCCAGTTGCTCAATCGTCCGTTCAGCACAAACACACACATATTGTACACACACACACACACAAACACGCAGTCCTCCTATCGTCCCTCCGTCACTCTCCTGATGTCGGCCGATGTTCAGAGTGAAGAAGAAGAAGAAGAAGAAGAGGAGGAGGGTTGTGGGTCGAAGGTCGGGGAGGTGTTACCAGTTCATCATGGAGCTTCTGTTGAGGGTCATGAAGAAGACTTGACTGCTGCCTCCGGAACGCACCGAGGCGAAGAACACCTGCAGGAACAAGACGGGTGGAGACATTTGTTTTTAAGGTGAGGCGTTCACTGACTTCTCCTCTCTTATTCACAGAGAGCTGTGAGCAAAACATTATGCAGCAGATTCTCCTTTCAGCTGGCACTAATCACCGCTTCAACAGTTAGTCTGTGTCATTAATTAATGTTAATTTCATCAGTAACGTGACCGTTTGCTCTCTGCAAACCTGCGTCTGTACTCTGTCAAAGAAGGTGGTAGTAGCTCAGGCTGTTGCCAAGTGGCGACTCCATCATGTCTCCACGTTTGCATGTCAATAAGGCCCTTGTGTGTGTGTGTGTGTGTGTGTCCAGATGTTCCAGGTGTTCACACACACTCACCTTGTCGTTCCTCTCTGACAGGAACTTCAGTCGCTGAGCTCGCTTGTGCATGAAAACTCCGTCGAGGTGTCCCGTTTCCACAGAGCGGATCTCAATGGCCTTCTCTCCCCAGCCCATGATCTGGTTGGAGTGGATGTAGGCTGCAGGGAAAGGAGAGGGTACACACACACACACACACACACACACGTGAACACAAACAAACACACACGCAGAGGGGATTGGACAGGAGAAGACTCAGCACCGGTCTCACACCCAAGCCAGTCACACATCGAGGCCTCCTCCTCCGCCTCGCCTCCGGGAGATTATTGCAGCAGTTTCTGACGGATTCGAACGATCGAGACCTCGGAGCTCTTCACGTGAGAAGAAGCTCGGCGTTAGGAAAGATGCTGTTGAAGCAAGAGACGGGCTTTCCACTGATGTCGATGGGTTTGTTGTCACTATTTGATTTAGATGAATTATTTGTGACTGATGCTGAGACTTGCAGCAGCTCAGTGAACGTACAGCTGGTGTCTTTGAATCTGAAGCAGGAAATCAAATCAAATAACAATAGTGAGAATGCCAGCTGGTGACAGTAAGACCAGGACCAGGTCTGACATACTTTAAGGAGGAAGTGAGCCAATTAGTTTAGCACAATGAAACCTGGAGGCCACGATGACGCCGTGCGACACCAAACCAGTGGAAAACACTAAGCAGAGAGCGTCCAGCTGATAGCGGCGTGCCACAGACAGGCTCCGGTCTCTTTCTTTCCCCTCCTTGCATTTTGTTTTTTTGCTGAGGAAGGGCAATCGACCAGCAGCTCATCGTCAGAGCGCGTGTCCGGAATAAATCGTGTCGACGATGCAGGTTTGACGGGTGGAGAGGGGGGAGGGGAGGGGGGGGCGGGCTTGGCTGTGAGAAACTTTGGCCTGACAGTAAAAACACACACACACACACACACGCTTACATACACACATACATACAAGAGATGATGTCCACATACAGTAACCACCAGCGCAGTCAGTCCAACATACATGTTTAATCAATCAGGATATCGGACGCTGACATCTGAGAATCAGAGAGGCCGAATGGAAAAAAACACACAGAGGCTTTGATCGACTCGGATCATAAGACCCAAGATCCATCCTTGATGTGCTCGAGTTTCCTCTTTGACTGAGCGCACTGATGAATAATAGATTCATTCAGATGTGCCGCACTCTGCTATGATGTCAGGCGAAACTTTGATCTCAGCTTTAGTCTGCTGAATCTCACAAATATCGAGTTATTTCAGAGCTCGTGCAATCAAGGATGGAAGTCAGAGTGGATGAGAAACTCCTTTCTGAAATATTTCACAGTCGCACGTGACGTAAAGAGGACAGAACTCAACGACACAGCTGACAAACAGCACGCGAGCATTTCCCCCAACGCTGCAGTAGATATGCTGTATAGTATCCAAAGCTAAGTGTGTGTGTGTCTACATGAAGACTGTGGTGGAGCAGAGGGTGGAGGTAATGCTCTGTGGCACGTGTTGCTGTTGTCAACTCATGCAGGAGATGGATGTTCGACACGTTAAAGAGATACATCCACGTTTTTGGGGTTGGTGGACTCACCTGTGAAGTGATGAGAACACGGACGTTCAGCTGTGACAGCGTTAAAGCTGAGATCATTCGGCATGTACGTGAACGTGTTAGCGTGGAGGAACGTGGAGGATTTTGGGCCTGTACGTCGGTTTTCATCACTTTCATTCACAAAGTTGAACCTTGTCGTTCAACCTCCCAAAAACCCGCTGTATCACTTTAAGCAGCTGATGAGACAGGTGCGACTGCAGTCCTGGCTTCTTGTTTTAAAGGTGTAAGTGAAAGCAGAAGGCACGGAGGAGAGAGAGGAGTGCTGCGTTGAAGGAGGAGGAGGAGGTGGAGGTGTGGTAGATAGTAGTGAGGGTGAAAGATGATCTGCTGAGACCGCTTATAGAGGTCAGAGGTCAGGGGTCAGGGAGAAGCGAGCTGATTGGGTTGACGTACCGACGGAGGTGGGCATCTCGCCCCACTGCAGCACCACGTCTTTGGTGATGCGTCCGTAGGTGTTGACGTAGACGCCCTCGTCCTCGTAGCACAGCAGCATCTCCATGCCGTCCGTCTTGGGCAGAACCACGATGGCGTGCGGGGTCACCTGACCCTGAATCTGCCGGGGCGACACACGGGAGGAGGGTTGTTGGAGTGGGTGGGGTCGGAGGGGGGGTTAGGAGCGGCCGTGGGTGGGGCCTAGAGAGGGGGGCGGGGTCTGGAACCCCCCCTACCTGCTCCAACTCCCCCCCTTCCCCACCTTGAGAGAGAAGAAACTGCTGCAACAATAGAGTCTCCCGCTCCTCAGCCACACAATCGCCATGGAAACAGACATGAGCACAGTGTGATTCATGACTGCCAAAAGCAATATGAGGCGGTTGCTATGGTTACCGTGCCCCCCCCCCCCCCCCCCCACTACCATCCATCTCTTACTGTAAGCAGACCAGGGTTAGAGGAGGACACTGATTCAACTGCCGTTCATTCATTCACTCACACAGCGACTCAAACATTCAAACATTCTTCCTCACTAACTCACCGACTCTCACTAACTCCACCGCTGCCTCATTCATGGATTCATTAACCCAGCCTGCCTTTACTTGAATAAATTAGTGAATTCATGAATAAATGTAATGATTTATTCATAGATTCACCCACTTACCTACTAATTAATCAATCGTTAGCTAACTGACTTTTTCACTCACTCATCAGCTTTCAGTGAGTCAGTCAGCTCGTTCATTCTCACTACGGTACACAGTACGATTTTAAACATGATTTTAAACACACACACACACACACACACACACACACACACACAGACTAACATGTGAGGGGATGTAGATGTCGTAAGGGTTGCCAGAGTCCACGTCGATGACATGGAAGCCCACGCTGGAGCCGTAGATGACCTTCAACCTCTGTCCCTCCTCCACGGTCAGATCAACCAGCTGAGGGCGGTGCTGCAGGTCAGTGAACGACTGACGGAAGGTGAGAGAGAGGGGGGGGAGGTGTAATTAAACATACGAGCTACAATAATCAAAGAAAAATTTAATAAAATGCAACTCAAAACCAACAAACGATAAAAGTGGCCCGCTAGTCGCCCAACAAAGTCCATTAACAGTCAAATCTACAGAGATAACACGTTCTCAAACACAAACATCCTGACAGCTCTCACCTTGAAGGCCATGAACTTGTGGTAAGGTTTGGGCGCCCAGGCGTAGATCTCCACTGAGTTCTTCAGAGCAATCACCAAAAATTTAATCCTCTCATACTTCACTGCAGGAGGAGAGCAGAGCAGCTGTCAGATATGCTGATATACGATAAACACCAAACTGTGTTTAAACTGCAGTTCTAAGTTTTATGAACTTTAAATGAGGTGATAGTTTATTTAGTTTATGGTCACCCAGCAAATCTTAAATGTGAGAAGCTTAAGAGAAATCAACCCTGCCTAAGGTCTTAACGTTAACTTTGGGTGGACCAACATGTCGTCCTCAGATGGTCTGTGAGTCCTCGTCAGGTCGGTGCCTTAACATGTCCGTGTCCTCACAAAACACTTAAACAAGTTTGCGTACCGACTTTGTAGTGCACGCAGCCCTCCAGCTCGCCAACGGTGATCCAACCCTGCTTCTTTTCCACTTCAGGGTCGTTGTGTAATATCCTGTTTCTCAGCCAGGACAGGTAGTAAACACGCAGCTTGTTCTTCTTCCCTGGTTAGGAAAGAAAACAACGAGCAGAACCGCTCAGAGAAATAATGTTCTGCTTTTACATTCAAGGCACTGATGACACTTCTTACTGCATCAGTGATTATTACATTCAAATCTGATCCGTGAGTGTTCTGTGTGGGAGAATACAAACATCTCCCTCATGTTCAGTGTCTTGCTTTGTTTTTATTCGGGGAGCACTTGAACATTACAGAGACAAGTGTAACCAAGGGAAACAGGAAACACGAAGAAAGGCTTAATCAACAAAGACAGCGAAGGATTGGAGCCTTCGTCTGCTTCACAGTGAGTGCTAAGGCCTGTGCCTGCCGACCTCTCATCAGACACCGACCTGAGATGGTGACCAGGACGTTGAGTCCCTCCAGGACGTCCATCTGTTGGAAGCGCCGTCGATTGATCAGATTGTAAACTTTGCCTTGACCGCTTCGATCCAGCAACATCAGGCCGTTCTCCGTCCCCACCAACAGGTTCACTCCTGCTCACACACACACACACACACATCTCTGTTGTTCTTACCGCCCGTGCAGTTATTATCAGTGTTACTGTAGTGACAGTGTCTCACCCCAGAGAGCTGCACAGAGGATCTCAGAGTTGAAGCGCTTCTTGTATTTGCGGATCTCGGGCGTGTCGCTGTGCGGCCTGATGTTGGTCGGGTTGACGTTGACCACCGAGATCTTCCTGGCCTCATTGAGCCTCGCCTGCTCCTGCTCGTGCTCGTGCTTCAGCAGCTCGTCGGCAAACAGCGCTACAGCAGAACGTACACACAACGACACAACATGATGCACAGGTCTTCTGATGAGACGTGCCGGCCACCGCGGTCAGAGACCAAATGTACCTGAGGCCGAGATGTTGTCGTCGTCGTCGGTCGGGGAGGTGCCGTACACCCTCGGATCAACGAACGGTGTGAAGGAAGCCTTGGAGCCTCCGCCGCTCCCCATCCCGTACTGCAGGTCACAGAAACACAGCAGACAGTCAGTCACATGTTGGAAAGCTGAATGAAACAGGCAGCTGTTAAAATAAAGGAAGCACAGTGCGTTCACTGACGGCATCTTTAAAGGTCAGGACTGACACTTCCACCTGACTCTCAGTGTTTCCTTTATTTTGTCAGCTCTCTGCATCACGCTGCTAAAGGGCGGAGGACACTTTCTGGATCGGAGGCTGGAAAACCGAGAGAGGCAAGGAAGAAAGAAACGAGCGGAGCAGGGAGGGAAGAAGAAATCCAGTTTGTCCCGTCTGTGGGGGAAACACTGGAGTCAAAGCGGGGCAGGAAATTAAAGGTGCCACGTGCTGTCGACCAAAGAGCGAGCCGGTGACGGGTTCGTGGGCAGGTGGGGTGTAGCGGGGTTACAGGGTGAACAGGTGGAGGGGTGCTGGTCTGTCAGGATCAGGTGTAGGGGGGTGGGGCTGGGTGGGGGGGTTCAGGGGCCAACATTTGGGTGCTGCTGCTCCACCTACTTGGGCCCCAGAGGCGTCGCCAGGGGAAACCAGTGGGGAGGTGCTTTGTTGCACCAAATCAGGGAGATTGGCGTTGCCGGGGAACAGATTAGCGTTGCCGGGGAAACCGTTGCTGGCAGCAGAGCTCCGCCTCCGTTCCCTATGTTTCTGGAAAAAGAGAGAGAGGGGCGGCTACTGTGCGGCGAGGCTGTGATTGACAGGTCAGGTGACGGAGAGGCCTGCTGCTGTGTGCGGGACGGGTGCGTTTGTTTCTGTGTTTAGCAGGGGGGGGGGGGCGGGTGGGAACTGAACCCAAAGGCTTTCAACAGTTTGCACACACACGAACACACAGGCGGCTTAGACCAACATGTTCAGAATATTCTGCTCAACTTTTGGCATCGTGCCGACAAAATACCCCCAAAATGTTTCTTCCTGTGAGAGCCTGATAACAAGATAAATGAAAATAAGACGACTGAACGCAGAGCTGAGACCGTCAACGACATAAAACACTCAGTTACTGTTTCAGCAAAACTGTCAAAGTCTGTCTGAATATTTGCTGATTTCTTTTTTTATGATGGTAAATTAAAAATGTTTTAATGTTTGTCAGACAAAATAAGAAACTATGATGAGCAAATAAATAAATAAACTGTCTTAGTACCAAATAATTAAACTGAGGAAGGCTGCAACACACACACGTTCAGCCAACCATCATCAGGCCAAAGATTCTGAGTTTATTCATAAAATATATGAGGAGTACGTGAGCACACCCAAACACAGCAAAGATGAGCGATCACACCCGCCCATCCTCCCCCCGCTGTGTGTGTGTGTGTGTGTGTGTTATTCACACTCGCACACACACACCAGAACACAAAGCAGGAAACAGCCAGGCATGCAGAGCTGGTGAATCAACGCCTGAGCGTCAGTTTGTGTGGAGTCAGCGAGGCTACAGTCCGCCCGGGTCAAAGGTCAGAGGGCGAGCGGCTCACCTCGCGCATCATCAGGGTGCTGTCCTGGGAGCTGTTTCCATACGAGTCGCTGTGGCCGTCGTTGTGACCTCCCATCATGCCGAAGGACTCGTTGGCACCTTGACTTGCAGCTGGCCTGAAGGAGAGAAGTTACACAGTATTCTTTTACTGTGTATCCAGATTCAGGCTGCTTCTCATGGCCTGGTCGACCGGCGGTTTGCTGAGTGTGTGTGAGAAGACGTAAGAGTGAACGGAAACGTTAAAGTTCTGCAAAGACTCACATGATGCGCGGTATATCGCTGACAGCCACCGTCCCGTCGTTAGCCCCGCCCTCTCCCTCCTCGTCCTCGCTGCTGTGAGAGTCCTCACTGGACGACGAGTAGTCCGTCACTTTGACCGGCGGGCGGCTGGTTTCCTCTCCCTGCCGCAGCTCTCGCAGCTCTTTGGCCAGAGCCGTCAGGTCCTGGAGGACAGCGAGACAAAGTCATGTTGATTTATTTACTGCTGGTTAGAGCTGAAACTGAAGGAGCTTCACTCCCAGTCAGGATTTACACCAAATCAATGTTTTGTTTCATTCTTTCTGCCTAGTGACGACTAAACGTTGTCGTTTTGTCTTATGCATTAAACATATCGTCCATTAAACAGATTTGTCCACGTCTGGAAGATGTTTATAGCGTAAATATCTAATTTTGTGTCTGTGACAGCTGCACAGCCGCTCTGGTCAGAGGCGGCGTCTCTGTGCGGGACATGAGATTGACATTTCATTAAAATTTAGATCGATATCGTACAGCACACAAAGTGTTTAATTAGCTGCGTGGAGTGTTGATTATAATAGCTAATTTACCGTTGAAGGCAATTTTCACTACATTACAATTGCAGCTGATGCCATCAGACGGTTCATTGACTCGCCACAGTGCGCACTGCAATGAAACACCATCAAACAGCCATTCAGCATGCGAGGCCGGAGGAATTTTAACATGCCGCTGAAACACTGAGTGTGTCTGATGGGAGGCAACACAACAGTCAGTCCATGGCAGGTTTCAGGAGGCCGGATCCAAACATCTCAAGACGGTTTTAGTGCTGCGTGGAAGTGTTTGTACTTCGTTAAGATCCAAACGAAGACGAGTTATAAGTTTAGATTCAAACAGCTGAAGTCAGCAGCTTTCTGTCCAAACAAGCTCTTCCAAAATGTATTTTGATTAATCTATAAACCAGCAGCGGCACTTGTATATTATCATATTTACAACCAAGTGAAAGCCAGTGTAAATGTTTAAAACTCTGAGTTATGTGCTCGCTTCTCCCAGGTCGTGTTTTTTTGTGAGTATACCCTGAAATCAGCTTCAAAAACCAGGCAGGAGAGAAAAAACGAAAGAGGGTGTCACTGTTTACGGCACAATTCAAGCTGTTAGTAAGATTTCAGCCACGTTTCTGAGCTTCCATTGTGGGGAAGGCAGCGAGCAGCGGGACAGTGCAGGGAGAAGAGGAGGAGGTTAGAGTACAGACGCCATCATGCCTCAGTGCCGAGGGTTAAAGTTCAGCTCGTGCCTTTAAATTCAGCCTCTGTGACATCTCACTGTCTGCAGCAAAAAGGGCCGAGCACGAGGGAGGGTGAACAACAGGAGGTGAGGCTGAGGTGGGAGGAAGGACGGGGCAGAGAGAGGGGGGGGGTGTCTTACCAACTCCTCCTGATGAGAGAGAGAGAAGAGATAAAATGGAAGAGAGAGAGAGAGAAATGAACCATGAGAGAAGAGATGTCTGAACAGGAAGTGAGATGAGAGCCATGAATCCGACAGTAACCAATAACAGCTTCACCAGCAGAGGCCGTTATCCAATCAGAGAGCGAGAAAAGGGGTGAAAGTGTGAGTGAGCGGAGTGTGTTTTCACACACGTTTGTGAGGGCAGTGTGTTCATGCCGACCATGCTGGAGGTCTGCGCTTCTTTCACCTGGTTTCATCTCCACGTGAAGGTCAAAATAACCTTCAAATGAGATGAACGTGCTGCAATAATCTGACAGTGTTAATGCTCAGAGGCAAACGGTTGTTTTCCCTTTATTTTAGTGGAAGTGTAATGCATCCTTTAAAGGCTTTTACACTTCATACCACCTTAAAAAACACGAGGCTCTCCAAGTAGACAGTGAACGAGAGTGAGGGAGCGTCTGTGAAATGAAAAGTTATTTTCTGATCTCAAACAGGGTCTGAGTGTGTTTTCAATAGAGAAATAATAAGACTTGTGCAGCATGGCACCCGTGCAGACTGAACGGACGGACGGGTGAGTGCAGGGGGAGAAGAGGAGGAGATGGAGGAGAAATGTCACTGACCTCGTCTACAGCTTTCTTATAGCTCTGAAGGACGATGGAAAGGAGGAATGGAAGAAAGGATGAGAGGAGAGAGTGAGAATGAACAGCAATGTGGTTAGTTCAGAGAGAAGAGTCAGAGAGTGTGTGTGTGTGTGTGTGTTTACATGTCTCCAACACACTGTACTGCAGTAAATATACCTGAAGTACTAAAAGTACTCAGTCAGAATAATATATATTATATTACTGCATTCATCACTTTAATGTTGCAGCTAGTAGTTTTAATTACTTGTTATACTGTGGGGAAGATTAATGCTGCACACAAGCTGGCTGTGTGTGTGTGTGTGTGTGTGTGTGTGTGTGTGTGTGTGTGTGCACTCACTGCAGGCCTGCTGGGTCGTGTCACCTCTCTGCTGTCATCTTTGGTCTCATGGGAAGAAAGTGTCGAGCCTTCGGTCTTAATGGCTGAATTTCCTGAACACACAAACACACGCGTTGAGGAGAGAAGATGATTTTACAAACACGGGGAGAAACAGCTGGAGCTGCTGTTAGCTCATGTTAGCTCAGTCTGTTAGCTGCTGTTAGCTCATGTTAGCTCAGTCTGTTAGCCGGGCTGTGAGCTCAGAGCACCGGGGGAGTGTTAGTGTTTTTACCACTGGAGTTTAGGACCACCGGGAAGAAGAAGAAGAAGAGGTTTTCAGGCTCAGCAGGTTTTATGGACAAAATGGCAGAGGAGAAGAGAGTAAAGAGGACTGACTTTGAGTGGTTGGTGACAGACGCCGAGCCGGGCTGACTGAAGGCAACAAATCGAGGAGGTTTTTGGAGAGACATTATATGAATGAAGGCCCTCATTCATGTGTGTGTGTGTGTGTGTGTGTGTGTGTGTGTGTGTGTGTGTGTGTGTGCGTGCACCTCGTTCGTTGGAGCCTCCCTGGGAGCTCGGGGTGCTGGAGCTGGAGGAGCTGCCGCTGCTCGTCCTCTTCAGGGGCGTCTCCATGGAAACGTCGGTCCTCCTCAAGTCGGGGTTGCTACGGCAACACAAACACACAGTGTCATTCATGCGAGAAACTGATGAATTCCTGCTCTGAACACACACACACACACACACACACACACACACACAACCTCACACCTGCGTTTCCACAGCTCGACATCTGAGCTGTGTGTGTGTGTTTGCCCTGATCGTGTGAGTGTGTGCTCCATCAGTGTGTGTGTGTGTGTGCACAACCAACTGGACAATTTCTACCCTAAACTGACAAGACAGTGTGTGTTTAGTTAGCCTCCGCGTTAGCCTCCGCGTTAGCCTCCGCGTTAGCCTCCGCGTTAGCCTCCGCGTGTTTGTACCTAGCCCGTATGAGGTGAGCTCCAGGCCGAGGTCCGAGGCCGGGTCCATTTCCAGGAGAGTGCTTCCTGACCAAAGCAGGAGAGATGGAGGTCGTCCTCTGAGGAACCTGGGAATCAAACAGAACCGTCTGGGTCAGAACCTCAACAGGGATTTTATCAGAGCGGACACCAACGAGTGTGTGGTTCAGTATGATTTGTTAGGATCGTTGGAAACCATTAGCTGACACTCTCCTGATGTCAGCTTCAGGATTATTTTTAACATTTAGTTTCATATTACTCGACTTTGGGGACAGAAACAGTTTGACAACTGTACAGTCAGTTTACAGGCTGTTTGTGTCCTACTGTCGTATCTGTGCAACTAAGCTCACACTGAACACACACTTCATAAACAGGCTGCAACTTTGAGATTCAAATGAACAGAATACACAGATTACAGCACATCACACGTCAGCTACCAGGAGAAGAAACTAAACTTCACACAGACAGAAGCTTCCAGCCACGAGAGTAAAAACACACACACACGCTCGGTACAATAACACACGGGTCGTGGCATGCAGAGACCTTGGGGGGCATGTCGTCGTCCTGCCGCAGCCAGGAGCTGCGGTCCAGCTTGTCAAGAGGGGGCGCCAGGCGGGAGAGGGGCGGGGGAGGAGGGGTGTCTGAGGTGGGGTCGGAGTTCTGCCGGGGCATGGGAGGCCGGGAGGGGGAGGGCGACGCCGAGGAGGAGGAGGACACGCCGTGAGGGTCGTACAGAGACTGGGAGCCTGACAGACCGTGACTCTTCACCTGCACCAGGTGGGCCATCTGGACACACACACACACACACACACACACACAGGCAGGAAACAGGCAAGGTTTGAGGAGGAAGAGCAAGATCAGGATTTGGGTTCACACGATGTGATGAAGAGGAGAGAGAAAGATGCAGTGAGAAAGGAGAGGAAGGTAAGAAACATGCCTCAGGGTGCGTTCACACCAAACGGCAACCTCACAGGAAGTGCCACAAACTGCAGTTCCTCTAACGTCCACCTGAGGCTGGCTGCAGAAGTGAGTCAGTCTCCATAAGTCCCCATGTTAGACAGCAGAAATAAACATGTTTACAGCCTGGTACAAAAAACTGTTTTGGTCTCTGTAGCTAATTTCCCCGTTCATGACAACTGTACTGAGGGTGAATTTATATACAACTCACCTGTTCACATTATATTAAGGCTTATGGAGGATTAAGAGCGTGCCTCAGGACCGTCGATGATTTTTAGATTAGTCAGGAGGCGGAAGAGGCAGGACAGCCAACATGGCGGCATACTTTCGACTTTAAAACTTTGGAAACCTTCAGGTGACGCCACTCACGCTCTTTATTCTGACACTGGTTCACACCTATCATGTTTAAAACGTGTTTGCTCCAGTTCAGTTACTTTTCCATGTGTCTTTAAACAGATTGTAGATGAATAATAACGTCTACAGTCCAACAGTCTGGAGAAAAACGCTCACACCCAGCAGCTTCTTTATGTCTGATTAAATGATATGAGATGAACTACAGGAGAGAGGTTTCCTTCAGAGAACCACAAGAACACCTCTCCAGCCCTCTTCCTCATCCTGCTCTCATTACAGATGCTCTCAGGACTTTTCACTCGGAGCAGAAACTTTCTCCTGAACTCTGCCTCCAGCTCAGACTTTGAGGTGCTGCGTTTCATCTCAGCTGTGTGATTAAGCGAACAGAGCTACATCGTCTGCAAAAAAGTAGAGCTGCAATCCAAAAACCACCAGCAGACGCTGCTCGGCTTGGCCCCGGCAGAGCTTCGCCTTCAAGATCAGATCCCTCTTCATCCCAACGTTACAGCCCACACCTGTCGATGACGCTGACCTCGAGCTCGTGACAAACTCACATCTTTCACACAGACCAGAGAAACCAAACATCAAAGTGTGAACGCACCCTGAGGGTAAGTGTCAGTTTGTGTCACATGCTCACACACACACACACTCATGCACACGCATAAAGATGTAGGACACACACCTGTGGCTCGACGGAGCGGTGCATCGGCGGAGTCCGGGCCTGCTGGATGCCTCCGCTGCTGAAGGACTCGGAGCGGGGCGGCAGCGACGGGTCGGAGATCCGGTTAGAGACTTTATGCTGCAATGCAGGAGAAGTCTGTCTGTTCATCTTATAATGGTCCTCCACCTGACACACACACACACACACACACACACCAGATCACAGTCACTCACATGCAGTGAGGGGTGTGTAGAGGGTTTAACTACTCTGCTGTTTCATGAATGGGTTCGGTTCCCTCGAAGGCTGAAAGAATCTCCAGCAGTGATTTGTCCTGAACTCTGACAGATCTGACAGAAGCTGTGGCGACCTCTAGTGGAGGTTGGGAACCAGTCACCAGAAAGAATCAATATTACGTGACTATTGTGACTTTTCCAGGTTCACACTGAAGCTAAACACAGTTTCCAGCCACAGCAACTATCTGGTAACATCAGGCAGCACAAATCTGTTTATTTTTATTTTAATCAGAAGGAGTCAAAGGAAATTTGGATAAAGTTCTACTGACAGGGTTGAAAAAGGTTCAGTAGCTGGTCCTTTGTAGTCAAGGTCTCCATGGTTACATGTGTTACAGCTGTGAGAGGTTCATCACTGAACTGAATGTCGCACTGTCATTTCTCCGAGAGGGTTAAGCTTTTTCTAAATGTTGGCCGTCTGTCTGCGCGTCTGTGATGGAAACATTTCTTCCTCCGAAGCTTCGAGGGAAATCCTGGGAGGCTGAGGTGAGGGTAGACCTATCTGCAGTGTGTGTGTGTGTGTGTGTGTGTGTGTGTGTGTGTGTGTGTGTGTGTGTGGTGTCGAGGGGGAGGCAGACTTGATATAGCTACAGCTGCCCTACATCAGTCCACCAGAGGGCAGGCCTGGAGATCTGCCCTAAATGTGTGTGCACACACTGGGGAGGGGTGTTCACGTGTGTGTGTGTGAGTGTGTGTGTATGTGAGTGTGTGTGAGTGTGTGTGTGAGTGTGTGTGCTTATGGCCTTAATTTATGGTGATAAGAAAACCAGCAGGGTTCAAATGTGGAGCATTGACCTGCATTTTCTACGCTCGCGTCTTCCTTCGATAAAACACACACCAGTGTTACTTCACTCGACTTACGCTGAACTCAGCGTGTGGAAACTCAGCGGCAGGTGAAAACACATTTTAAACACAAAATACAGAAAATAAAAGAAAGAAAAGAAAGAAAAGAAAGAAAAGAAAGAAAAGAAAGAGAAGGAAGAAGTTTCCACCACGACATGCAATAAATAAGCAGCAGCTCTCAACCTGACTGGAACAAACTGTGTGTATCGACATTTACTCTGATTCAACAGGCAAGTAAACATTCTTAACTCTACGAGGTTTATATTTTATGTGTATTATGATAATAAAGCCACCAGATTGAGAGCCACTGCGGTGAAAGATCAGCTCAGCCTCCACCAACACAGCGTCAGTAACCTGCGAAAGGCAAAGCGAAGGTTAAACGTCAAGACCGTTTGGAGAATGTTAAAGTGTGGAGGTGTTAAAAGAGGAGAAGAAGAAGACAGGTGTTTATCTCCAACAGCTTCCTTTGAATGAAATTAAAATGAAGACGTTCAGTTAAACTGATTTCATGTTGACAGACATACGTGCCAAATATTTTACTTTAAATTCAGCAATTTGCAGGACTGAGGAGATGTTAGCAGTCTGATGTGATTCAGTGTTATTACACAAGAAGTGGGAGTCAGTGTCAGTGTTGGTTGGAAGCACTGACAGCACAAATCAAAGTGGAAATGAATCAAACGATCCCCCCTGTGATGTGAAACGGCGAGATGAAGGAGCGAGGAATTAAAAACGAGGAGGCCACGTTATTATTTCTGCCGCCAGCCCAGAGTTAGTGCGTGCGAGTCACACCTGGTTAGAGAAATAAGAATGTCAGCGCTGATTTAAGAGGAAATCATTAGTGAGTCACCCCGACAGACTGAAGGATCAAAGAGAGGAGGGAAGAGTCTGTTCATCCTCCGACTGACCAGGTGGGGGCTCCGGCCCCTGGAGTGGGGGCTCCGGCCCCTGGAGTTGGGGCTCCGGCCTCGGGAGTCGGGGCTCCTGCCGGACCTCCTGCGTGGGCTGCTGCCGGGGCTCTGCCGGCGCATCGCCGGCTCAGAGGACTGGATGTGGTCAGGGATACAGGTGACACGGATTCGAGGCAGGTGGAGGTGATCCCTGGAGGGACTGACATGGGCGGGGTATGAAGGGGGGCGGGCACGGCGAGGTTTGTAACCGGGGAGTAAGAGGAGGTTGTCGAGGTTGATGTCTCGCGTCTCCTTGAAGGAGTGGTATTTCTTGGGAGGGATGCGAGGCGAGTTGCTCTGAGCTCGACGCATCACCTGGAGAGCGAGGTGAGTGTTTACGAGACAGCAGACCAACAGACATGCACAGAGGACACACACAGAGGACACACAGAGGACACACACAGAGGACACACACAGAGGACACACACAGGAGACACACACGGAGGACAGGCCTTCACGTCGTGTCACAAACCCTCTGGCAGCCGTACTGGAGGAGTTTAAATAAAGTTTATCACTAAGCGTCACTCGCGCTGCTGCAGCCTGATTCAATCGTTGTTTTTAACATTAAAGGAGCTGATTTTAATTTCACGTCGACTCTGGAGCCTCCTGTGGACAAAAGCGGTTTTGTTTCTGTCGCCTTGTTTCAGGCTGAATCTTCACAGTCGATCTTCTCACTGACGGTCTGCTGTTCTTATGCAGGCAGACTGACACTCGCCCTCGTCGCACGGTGAGGTTTCACAATTGTTTTCGCATTAATTATCAAATTATTCAACTTATATTTTAGAGAATCCTGACAGACTTTTCTTTTCTGATCTGTTGGTTTCTTCTGGAAATGTTGCTGAATGTCTCCTTTGTTTGGGTTAAACAATGAAGCTTATCTGCTTTAACGTACGATAAACGTAAGATAAGTCTGGATGCGATAAGCTGTCTTGGTGCTCGCAGCGTCAGACGACGCTGCAGGAGGATTTGTGACACACACGCAAAGCCGTCACACACGGACACTGAACAGGAAGTAAGACTTAAAGGAGTTTCAATTTATAAAATAAATAGTTGAAATGAAACAAAAACACACAAGAGGAATTTTAAATGATCGTCCCGCTGTAACACCTGAAAAAACAAAAGTTGGAGCATCATCACAGGTGAGACTCTCCTGCAGGTGAAGCTCAGGTGATACCTGGAAGGCAGAGACGACGCAAACAAACACAAAGCCTCTCACACCAGCTAACCAGGGTGTGTTTGTGTTGTCACTCTGCAGCAGACTGGCCTTTGTCACTGTGGCTGAACAGCTGTTTGAGTACGAGCGTGTCACCTGCGAGCCGCTCTGTGGGCGTCGTCCTGCTTTCACATGCAAACCTCTTTTGTCTTTGCAAAGGTGTCATTTAGATGTCAGCAGTGTGTAACTGTTGTGTGTTTGTCTGCGTCTCAGGCCGTGCACGCTACCTCTTGAGCCCAGGCGGGTTTGTCGTTGCTGCCGGGCGCCTGGTCTTTGTAGTGGTACAGCTGCTTCTTGTCCTGCGGCGGCCGCGGCGGCTCCTGCTGCTGCTGCTGCAGCGACACCAGGTACGCTCGCTCCTGCTGCAGCTGCCTCTGCAGCCGCTCGGCCTGCCGCTGCTCCTCGATCTGCTTCCTCTTGTACTCCTGCACGCCGAACAGAAGGGAGGAAAGACAGGCCGGTAAACGGACAGAGGCAAAACTTAAACTGAAAAATTAAAGACATTTTTCCAAAAACGTTTCAGTCACCTGTCCCTTTAAGGAAAGTATCTGTGTTGCAGCTGTTTGTCTGCACCTGCACCATTTATCAGGACGCCATCTCATGTTTTATGCATTAAAGTTATTACAGTCCTCTTCATAGACGAAGCGTCACATCTATTTAGCTTCAGCTTCAATATTTCATAGATAAAGAGTCATAAAAAGCCACAACTGACCCACAAAACAGCCAGAATTCACTGGTTAGCTCAGATCTGTAGCTGATTTAAACTGATACATGTAACCGCTGATGAGACTCTTTCAGTGTCGGCAGCTCTGTGATGACCCACTGCACCGATCAGTGGTGCAGAAACCGACTTTAAATCATCGTTCAAATCACAGAAAAAAATCAATTACCGAGGGAGACGTACAAAAAGTGCAGACGGCGGGTCGACGGGAGGCTTCATCATTTTCATAACAGGTAAAAATGACGTCTGATATTGAATAAAAATTAACTGCTGTCTTACTTCAGAGTTTGTTTATGTGTTCTCATCTGAGTCTGCACGTTTCTCACACCGTCTCGTCAGAGGTCAGAGGTCAGAGGGCCGGCATTTATCTGAGCTGTGTGTGAAAGTCACCAGTCTGTGTGTCTGTGTGTGTGTGTGTGTGTCCTCTCAGAAACTGGATGAAGCCGGACTCCTTTAAACTCGGCTGCGATTGACGAAATCATCATGAACAATGAAGCTGAATAAAGTGTCATCACGGGAGCGCCGGCTATCGACCGACACGCCCTCCTCCGCTGAGTGTTTGCATCGATCTGATGTTTAAGCGTCTCAGCGCTGACTTCCATCGCTGCGTCACAAATTCTGTGTGTGAAGATAACAAACGCTACCCGTGCTGTTGCCATGGCGACTAACCTTTGAGCTGTTGTCAGGGGAACTTTTGTCGTCTTAAACACGAGAACTCAGAGAAGTTCAAACCTGTCCCATTAATTACTCAGTATGTGTGTGTGTGTGTGATGTTACCAGCAGTAAGGCCTGCTCCTGCAGGAGCTGCTGCTGCAGGATCTCCAGCTGCCTCTGCTCCTCCTCCAGCTGTCTACGGATATACTCCTAACCAATCAGCGCCCCGGGTCAGCGAGAGATGCAGCCAATCAGAGCGCACCGAGAAGGCAGAGCAAGAAGCAAATCGGGAACCCAGGCAACCGGTGACATCAGCAGAGCAGGAAATAGGAGAAAAAGGAAGAGGAGGACAGAAAAAAGTAGACTTATTGAAGAGGTGTGAAAGTAGGGATTTAGTCAGAAATAGACGAGCAGCGATACAAAGAGCAGCAGCAGGGGGCTGTAATTAGTAGAACAGGAAGACATGTTTATTGTTGGAGGAATGATGTTAAAGATCAGCGTGAAATCAGCTGTGCAGGAGGTGGAAACGTCTGGAAATGAAGCGTTACAGAGCGCCGCGCTGCAGGAAAAGTCAACCATTAGTCAGGCAGCCATTTGCAAAGCCTCGGGTCAGATTAAGTCGTTTGACGGCAGGTGAAATGCGTCAGGAGGCCCCGCCTCCCTGTGATGTAACGTCCGTCGGTCAGGTGTCCACCCACCTGCTCTCTCTCCGCGTGCCTCCTCTCCTCCTCTCGGCGGAGCTGCTCCATCTCTTCGTACCTCCTCCTCTGCTCTCGCTCCTGCTGCTTCCGCATCTCTCGCTCCCGACGCTGTTGCTGCAAGGTGGAGAAGATTTAAGAGTGTGTGTGTGTGTGTGTGTGTGTGTGAGTGTGTGTGTGTGTGTGCATTAACAGACCAAACTTTTCTTTTTCATCCACACAGCCTCTGTATTTTATCCTTTTGTTTGTTTAATGATTCATGAATGATAAATGTCTGTCAGTCTGTCAGTCTACATCATGAGAAGACTTTTATCGTTTTAAACAAACCTGGTGAGAAAATTCAGCCACAATTAGGCGACTAGATGCAGATAAACAGAAACTCTGAGTTTCGTGGTCTGTGTCTGTACGTGCGTCACAGATTTGACAGCTACCTCCTCGAGGCGTCGCCTCTGCTCTTTCTGCTCCTCGATGCGCTTCTGTCTCTCGGCCAGTAGTTGGCGCTTGTGTTCCTCGTTCTGCTGCTGCTCCAGCTGCTGACGCCGGATCAGCTCCGACCGCTCCTTATTGGCCAGCTGCAGGCGCAGGAAGTCCCGCCTCAGGGTGGACTCCCCGGGAATGTTGATGATGGAGCTGCACGACAGATTTTAGATTTGAACCAGCAGATTAAAGAAACATGCTGCTGTTCTTTATTTACGAGAAAAAGCAGTACAAGTCATAGTAGAAGTACTACAGTCGTAGTACTGGTAGGAGTTGCTGTGACTTTAGGTGCAGTAGTAGTACTAGTAGTATCCTCGTAGTAGTACCAATAGGAATAGCAGTACTGCAGTCGTACCTGGGCTCTCCGATGTCTCTCTCTTCGTCCTCCTCCTCGCTCCCGCTGTACTCGTACTCTGTCTCATCTGGAGGAAACACACAGACGTCAGGTTAGCCTTCATGCTGCAGCAGTTTGCAGCAGTTTGCAGCAGTTTGCAGCAGTTTGCTGTGAGGTGAGTCGCTGCCTCACCCCTCTCCCCCCTCCTCTTCTTGGTGCGGTCGATGTGGTCCTTCAGCTGGATGCGGACCTGCCGCTCGTTGGGAAGATCCCTGATGAACGGATGTTTGAGGAGCTGCTCGGTGCTCGGCCTCTGACTGTGACTCTTCACCAGACAGCTCTCTATGAACGACTGGAACTTCTTTGACCTGGACACACACACACACACACACACACACACACACACACACACACACACACACACACACATTGCTTTAAAGAAACTTTTAAACACACACATGTTAAACTGCACCTTTAAATAGACTGTGTGTGTGTGTGTGTGACCAGAGGAGACCTGATGTGATGCTGACTCTGGATAATAACCACAGAACAGGTGCAGAGGAAATATGTGTGTGTGTGTGTGTGTGTGTGTGTGTGTGTGTGTGTGTGTGTGTGTGTGTGTTTTAGTGACTCACCACTTCTTTGACTTGAGTCTGGGGGCAGGATTTCTGGGGATGAGGAAGAGCGCTCTCATTGGGTGCATGTCACACAGAGCTGAGGGGAAGAGAAAGTAAAAAAGGAAACCAGAGGAGAGGAAGGAAGGAAAGAAAGAGAACAAAAGGAGACGAGAAGAAAGGAAATGAAGGGAATGAAAAGAAATAGAGAGAGGAAAGGAAAGAAGCAGAAAAGGAAAGGAAGAGAGGGGAGAGGAAAGGAAACAAAAGGACGAGAGACACGAGGAGATGAGACAAAAGGAAAGGTGAGGAAAGGAAAGGAGAGAGAAAAGACAATAAGAAAGGAAAGGAAAGAGACAAGAAGAAAGGAAAGGACACATGAGGACAGGAAATAAGAGGAGACAAAGATGGATTTAGAGACAAACTGTTCAGTGTGTGTGTGTGTGTGTGTGTGTGTGTCCACTCAGAATAGTTTGATGAGTGTGTTGCTTCACACTTACGTGGTGCTCCCTCTGCCATCTCTATAGCTGTGATACCGAGCGACCACAGATCACTCTGCGGAGACACAGAGAGGAAACTGAAAACTTTCACATCTCGATAACGTGTTACCGACTTCACACGTCGTGTTACTGGTCCACTGGTCAGTGTACGTGTTAACTGATAAAAATACAGACACAAAAACTGCCCATCTGCCACGGCTATTGTAGCTCTCTAACTCTGAATCAGTGTAATCTGATTTCATCACCATCTATCCGAGTATTTCAGTTTAAAGCTGCGAGATGAACCGACGTACAGACGCACAGGCTCGCCGCAGGGATTCGTCCGGTCCCGATTACCGCACATCCTTCACACAGCAACGGCTGCAGGAGTCAGGACATTACACGGGCCTGTGGTCGGCGCAGTCGGCTGGCCAGATTTAAAAACAAGCGCTAGATACGATCACTGAACCTTTACAGAGGTTTTTAAAAGGTCAGCTGGTGTAACTCGTTCGCAGCTACAAACTGGGATCGATGGGAACTTGAACCCTGCGAGCTCTGCAGAGCTCTGCAGAGGCAGTCCAAGAAGAGACAAACATCTTTGCCTGAAAGTTCACTGCTGCGCCTCCGCGGCCGGGAAATGAACCCAACGTGCGAGCGAGTAATCAGGCGTACCTTGAAGTCATACGTGGCGTCGGGGTTCTCGTCACAGGCGATGACCTCCGGAGCCATCCAGTACGGCGTCCCGATGAACGTGTTCCTCCGCCCGACCGTGCGATCCAGCTGAGCGCTCACACCAAAGTCCACTGCAAACACAAACACACACACACGATGAAAGACGTGTGATTTATAGTCATCAAACAGCGTGTGTGTGTGTGTGTGTGTGTGCCCTCTCACCTAGTTTCACCTCTGCGTTCTCCGTCAGCAGCACATTCTGGCCCTTGATGTCTCTGTGGATGACCTTGTGCTGGTGGAGATGGGTCAGACCCTGAAGACAGATAAACAAACACTGACTTCCTGTCACACAGCTGCGCTCCTTTCATCAGAAGCACATGCACGGAGTCGACATCTGTAATAAGTCCGGACTGTGAGCTGCTTCTATTTATTATTGAGGTTTTTCTTTTTTTTTAGGTCAAAACTATTTAATTCTGGTCTTAAAGCTCGTTAACTCTACCGGCATGTGGAACATTCATTTCTTTTAAGATTCACTCAGTAAAAATCAGCCAGTTTGGTTCCTTAAAGGAACACACATGTTCATCATGAGCTTTCAGTCTCTGGTGTTCCTCAGGGAACCTCCTCGGGTCCCTTCATATTTGCACTTGTGGTGTTGTTGTTGTCAAACGTTAACTCTTTGTTAGATCAGATGCTTTCATGCTGACTCACCCTGAGGATCTCTCTGCACACGTAGGCGATCCACTCCTCCTTCAGAGAGTTCCCTTTGGTGTTTTTGATCAGATCCGTCACCGAGCCGGCACCGCAGAACTCCATCACCAGCTTTACACACACACACACACACACACACAAACAATGTTATTATCTTGAGATTATGTCAAGTTGTTTTTTGGTTGCTTGTGTTTTTGTATCTGTTGAGTCATTATCTGTAACCTGCAACGTCAGCGAGCAAGAACCAGCCAAAAAAATCGACATCATGTAAACCCCAAACACGCTGCCGCCTCCCACGGGGGTAAACACAGAAACTGAGCTGCAACCAGCCGTAGCTGAGTCCAAGATGTGCACGAGTGAAACACGAGCCATGTTGTGAATATGTGAAGGGTGTGTGTTCAAACACACACAGGGTGTAACAGGGTGTAACGTCACTCTTTAAGCTCCAGGCGCATGTACGTACCCACAGCTGGTCGTCCATTCCAGGAGGGTTCTTCTTGATGAAGGCTCCATAATAGGTTGCGATGTTCCTGTGGTGGCTGTACTTCTTTAACATGTTGATCTCTGCTTTAATCTCCTCCTCCTCATCCTAAACACACACACACACACACACACACACACACACACACACACACACAGCTTATACTTGTTAAGAATTCTGTGTTTGCTGAAATGTCAAAAATCTGAATCGTGGAGGAAATCAGATAAAAAAGTCTAATGAGGACAAACTGCTCCAATGCCCTCAAGCTAAGCCCTGCACACTCATTTCCAAGGTGTGTGTGTGTGTGGATTTAATAAGGCTGTGTGTTTGTGTGTGTGTCACTTACTCCTGTGACGTCCATGACTTTAATAGCAGCAAGTTGGCCTGTTTTGACATGGCGACCCTGGAAAAGAGAGAAAACGGACACGATTACTCATCGTATCACACTGTTTATAAAAACGTCGCTTCACTGAGATATTAAATAAAAACCTTCATGTCAGCTCGATGCTTTGAGTGACGAGGAGTCACCTGGAGAATCAGGTGTGGTTTTAAACTGTGACTGAGTTTTTTAAAATGTCACATCACATACTTACCTTCGTACTCTGGTTTCTTTTTTCCTCTAATAATGGGGAAAATTGGACATTTGGTCAATCGTCATGACTAATTTTTCCAGGACATACGTGTCCAAATTTCAGCTTCAAATGTGAATATTTTCTAGTTCCTTTAGTCTGTGACAGCAAACTGAACTGGTCTTGACTTGAGGACGTCACCTCAAGCTTTGGGACCAAACAACTGACTGATGAACTACGTAAACGACCCTAAAACGTGTAATGATGTGATCCATCAGCACGTACAGCACTGAGAATGAACCTGCGTGTTCGCAGTGATCGCATGATCGTAGTTGATGGTTGCATTGTTCCAGTTAACGAGCTAATTAGGTAGACGTTTCCCATCGGTGCCAAAAAATGAATAAAAGAATCGTCCGACACACAACGCTCTTTGGCTCTTTGAGAGACCTTGGAAGGGTCCCGACCCACGGGTTGGGAACCCCTGTACCGGAGGATGAGGTGAAGCTGTGGAAGCGAGTCTAACTTCAAACTAAAGTCAGTATCACAGCTGTTAAAGCGAGAAAGTGGAAATTTATCCAACCTCACCACCACCAGCCCACCACCCCATCACACACACACACACACACACACACACACACACACACACTATCTCCTCATGGTAACCTAGCAACAGGGCTGGCAGGTTGTTTAGTGAGGGCAACAAATGGGGGGTTGGAAGAGGCAAAGTGTGTGTGTGTGTGTGTGTGTTTGTGCATTTTTGTGCATGAGTGTGTGTGTGCAGGCCATGATATTTCACACTCTGGGTCATTTCACACACACACACACACACACACACACACACAGCGTCTTGGTTACTCAGTGTTGCATCAGACACTGAATGTATCTGACAGAGTACGAAAGTCTCTTGTTCTCTTTTTCACCTCTTTCTGTCTGTCTCTCATCTTTGTCCTCCTGTTTCATGTCACTCGCTCTCTTCGTCTCTCCGTCAGTCTTCAGTCTCTCTCATGTTGCAGCAGCAGCAGTTATATTAAGGTCGGGTTGAAGAAGATAAGTCAGGGGATGGTGTGAGCATTACTGTCAATCTAAAGCTCGCTCTGCGCTCATCAGGTGTCTCTCCACCGCAGAGAACATGTCGCACCTCGCTCTGCATTTAAACCTTTGCATCACTGCACAGACAGAAAAACAAACGAAGCAGAGCGACAGCAGCTAACGTTCGACCCGCTGTAACGAGGCTGCGAGCCAGCCCGCCGTGCAGAGGCACAGAAATAAGTCCACATAATAAGTCGTTTTCAGGCAGCCGTGGCTGCACTGCGATCGCAGAAAACGTTTAATTAGTGACATCTGAGCCGCAACCATTGACACTTTAATTAGCAGACAGTAAAGTAAGAGTCTTAACCTGCATTCTTTCTAATGGCCAGCAGGGGAAGGGCTCCACTGGCTGCAACAGCGAGGGCTGATTGTATGAAGTCTGACCAGTAAACAGTTTTCTTGTGGTTTATGGTTCTAATCTTGACGTTCGCTTGTTCGGATCTGAATGCTTTACGGTCACGTTGAGTCCCTAAACAAACGCTCGTCCAGATAAACCAGGATAATCGTCCATGATGCCAAACTCTGCTGTCCGTGACGTCACGGCTGTACACTTGTCTGAAACATTGAAAGATGTCCACGGTGGCCTTTAAGTTGACATGGTGAGCAGTTATGGAGCACCAGAGCCACAACGGCTCAGCTGCTGTTGGACCGATTGATCAACACTGAAATACAACACCGACTTTTCATCGAGTTTGCACCATGAAATAATAAAAGTTACTTCAGTGATAAAAAATAGATCAAGACAGACCTAAAATCAAAGTTAGTTCAACTTAAAATCGATCAGCGTTTTGTCTTTGAACCAGCAGTGAATCAATGCTGCGTCCGTATCCTGGTGTGAACCTCTGAAAGGCCGACTGCAGCTGCAGATTCAGCTGGACTCCTCTGTGATTTGTTGGTTTAATCTCTGACAACCTCAGAGATTCAATCAAGCTGTACGTTACAGATATTTACTGTTTCAGTGGCTTGACTGCTTCCTCGGGGTCGGACCTCCACTAGAGGTCACCAAAGCTTCACATGGAGGTTTGCGAGGTCTCAGCAATTCACTTATTTCTGTGAAGAAAACTACCTGAGCACCTCTACATTCACAAACCTCCGTTATCGACACAGTCGAAGGCATCAGGAAGCGAATCACTAACACTCACAGGAAATAATCCTGCAGCTGTTTGTTAAACAGAATATGAACCAAACTGCAAACGTATTATCCTGATAACTCAGTAGTCCTGCTTCTTGGACCTCGGGTTAAGTGTGTGCAGTGTTGTGCCGTGACTGCAGGACAAATGGCAGCGATCCACCGCGATGAAGCAATAAAAGGCGCGGCAGATAAAAAACAGGAGAGATGAGACGAGGAGATATCGTCTCGGAGAGCCTCTTTGTTACGTTATCTGTCTCTTCGTCCCGATGCTGACGGCCGGCCAAACAATCCAACAAAGGTGACACAGAGCTCCCAGTGTGTGTGTGTGTGTGTGTGGAATTAAAATGGTATGAGGAAGATGTATTAAAACACCACCTGAATCCACACATGCACGGCTGGAGAGATAAAGATAGCGACAGAGCGAGAACAGGGGGAGGTGGCAGGTGAGGAGGAGGTGGAGGATGACTGGAGATTTAAAAAAAAGGGCAGAATATCCTTTTTGAGGCAGCCTGAGGCGTAAAAACACACCTCAGGTCCCGCGTTCAGACAAGCCTCACATTCTTAACCCGAACACAAGCCTCAACACACACAAGGCGGAGACCGAAGCGCTCAGACTGATCCCAGATGAGTTTGTGTCCGAGCTCGGTCACGATTAAACGTGGAAACAGTCAACGTGAGAGCTGCACCAAATGTGGCAGAGGTGAAATGATGGACACAGGATTTATGTGAATCCTATTGTAGAATATTTTGTATTTTTAATTGATATTCTGATTTTTCTTTGCAGTAAACAGAAAAGCTGAATATTAGGAGTAATCCTGGGAAGGTTCAAACACTGGAACCTGCGACTTCTGAGCATGTGTGGACTTGTTTGTCTGTGTTGTGTCACATGTACTGAAACAAAACCTCATTCACGCTTTAACTTCTCTTCTTCATGCTACAATGCGGCACCTGACTGTTCAGCTGTGTTCACGTCACATGGAGTCAGCGTAACAACCAGCTGCTCTGAAAGCTCTGCTGGATCCGACAATGAGGAGGTGCAGGAAAAACGCCTGAAAGCTTCACAATCTTCAACCATCTACTGCGTGTGGTTGGACGGAGCGCTGTTTCAAAGGTCGATGATACAATCCCCGACAACAGAAAGCCAAAGTGGCTGCATGTGACAGCCTGCAGCGATAAGCTCAGGCCAGCAGCTGAAGAAGCCCCCGCGCTGGAGAGAGTTCACTTGCTTTGCCTGGCAGCCACATAACAAACAAACATCAATAATATTTACCAGATTATACGAATGAACAGTCGGATCACCGGCCGCCCCGCAGCGGGGATGGCTTTCTGTAAATGAAGCTCAGATTTGTGTTTAAATTTCTGCTTCTGTTATGAAACATTCCCAATGTAAATCAGTTCAGCGTCACCTGACACGCTGTAACGGGCCACATTCAGCCCGTGGGCCTGAAGTTCAGTATCACTGCCCGATGCTGTGAGCAACTATTTTAAAATCATGATGAAACGCTGAAGCCGAGTAAACAAAAGAACACGAGACACACGCAGACACACTCAGTCTTTATGAAGCTGTGAATTTACAATCTGAACTAAATCAAACACGCCCGTGTGCGTCGTGTGTTTGCGTCTGATTCAGAATAAAAACCTCCAGCTGACACGAATGTGATGAAAATGAGGAGGGAGGTGCAACTCAATGCAACTCAGCCGTGTTGTCATTACACTAATACACAGCATGCAGCGCACTGCAAAGCTGCACAGGACATAAAACATCATGGTCACCTTTAAATCATTCCCAGTGAATCAAAACATGTTAAATAAATTTGATCTTCGTGCTGTAGTTACTTTAAGTCGTCATTAATGACCAGAACCAGAAACACGCATCATTACGTTGATATCTATTATTTTATTTTGGCGGGTTTCCACCCGGTTTCCTCTGCAAATCTCAACATGTCTCCGTCACAAGGCGTCCCCGAGTTTCCAGCCTTCGGTAAACAGAGGGACTCACACGGCTGTCGCTGCCCAGACTGAGGCTGTTTTCTGGGGGAGCGTTCGCCAAAGAGTCGGCAGGGAGGACTTTCCACATAAAGTTGCCAAAGACACAAACTACTACCACATTTATGTTGTTTGTAAGAACAGTGTGGGTTGGAAAGTACATCAGATAATTACGGTAGATAAACGGAGGCTCTCGCTGCCCACACCGAGGCTGCTTTCTGGGGGAGCGTTCGCCAAAGAGTCGGCAGGGAGGACTGACCGACTGAGAGACTCTTCCACAAAGAAACTGGGCGATTCATTTCTAGTGTTGTTTGTCTCTTTACAACAGCTTTAGTGCTCTCTGATGATGCTTGCGTTGATTTTAAAAACTACAAATCGCATCGAATCAAAGAGGAAGTAGTGTTTGTTAAAATGAAAACAACTCTCAGTGAACTGCAGCAACTTCTCTGCTGCAGCGTAGGTTGAGTTAACCCAGATGGGAGCCAGTGAGGTGCATTAAACCCAAAGTGGCAGAGTGCAGTGTTGTGTGTCTTCATCGTCAACAACTAATTGCCTCCAGCGCAGGAATCGATTTATCGTTTTTGACAAATCAAGACTATAAATGTGTCATCACGTCTGCACGCGCACGAGGCTGCTCGTGTAAATCTAAAACAGTTATCATACGTGGAATATTTCCTCTGTTTCAGGCAGTCCGAGTCATGACCTGACTGATTCATTAGAATCCTCATTTAACCTGGCGAGTAAATTAAAAACTAATTCTGATTAACAAAGACAGCGGGACAAACGGAGAGCTCGCAGGTTGCAGGAGCCAATCAATACGACAAATTCAATAAAGTCCACTTTGTAAACGCTGATTAATCAAACGCGGTGAAAACTCTCTAACGCCGCCTCCTTATTGGTCAAAGCTCAGAGTTTTTAACGCCTGCAGAGAACTTTCCATGATTTAACGCTCTCGAGGAACTGACAGTCTCCGTCATTCAGATGTTTCCTTTCTGCTGCTCGCTCGCTCGCTGACTGGAACTGTGAGAGGTTACTAAAAGTGGGAGGCGTCCTGAGGGGAGAAACAAACATTTGGAAGCAGCTGGAAGACGTCCTGTTTTTTTACTGCAGGTCACCTGAATTCAAGAGGAAAATATGAGCTAACACTTTCTTTAAGAACTTCCAAGGATTCCCCAGGAAGCAGCTGACATGCTATTGCAAATTTTTGGGTGAAATTTCCTGCAAAGAAATCAAAAAGAGCCAAAGTTCAAATTTCAAGATCTCATCCGGCTCGTGGACTCTCCTTTGAAATGGCATTTGTTTTATCATCGTTGATACGGCGTGTTACAGGACAGGTTTCACCACATTTCTACAGCGTGAGTCTTTGCTGTCGGTCTTCCTGGTGAAAGTGTGTTTTGTCTGGAGACAATGTTTCGAAAGCAAAAGATTAAGTTCATAAGAGCCGCAGAGTGCTAAAGTGAGTTTCAGGAGCCGGACCACGCCTGTTTCTCCTCCGTCATGCCCGGGTACTACGGCGGAGCTTTACCATCGACCGAAGACATACAAGAAGTTGCAATCAGCGACTGCTAGCTGCCACTCTATCCTGCACAGCGCTCCTTTCAAAATAAAAGCATAATATTAACAATTTGCCACCATGACACGTCCTGAGCTGAAGAATCAGCTCTACTACTTACAAGGTGTTCTGTCTCACGGTACCGCCTCTGTGTTACCTTTAATTAGCACCAAATGACATCGTTTGGCTCCCTGATAACGAACCTTAATACACCCGTGAAATGAAGCTCCACTGTAGCGGTCGGACGATTATCCGAATCAACGGGATCGATACTGATACTTTGAACGCGTCGCAGCAGTTAAACACACACATCCGTCAGTGCACCTGTCAAACCGTCACAGCACTGAGCATTGACGCTGCTCCAGCTGATACTTCAGGTATTGATCTGCACACTCATATTTGAGGATGCTATCGATTCTGGATGGATGGAGGTGACATTTCTTTCTGTGTGTGTGTGTGTGTGTGTGTGTGTTATTATTTTAGAATGCAAGGTCTTAATTTACCCACAATGCTTTGTGATCGACCACAGCTCCCGTTCATTTTGTCCCATCAATCATTTTGCTGAAGGAGGCGTCAGCTTGTTGAAGCAGCAGATCAATACCGAACATCCAGCAGCCACAATGAACGCGTCGAGGCTCCGCGAGTCTCTTTGTGTATCGGCAGACATGTGTGAGTGTGTTAATCGCTGTGTGAGAGGACACACACACACGCAGCCTCTCTGCTGTGTTGCGTGGGCGTCTTCCGCTGCCTAACAAAGGAGAAAGTCAGTAGTAACTTCGGTTTTTGGTCAAAATTGAGATAGTGTTGTTTCTTTGAGCTCGTGCTGGAGCCGGAGGAGGCGGAGGAGAAGATGAAGTGACTTCCTACCGAGTCAGGAAACCTCCTCTGAGCACCGGACGCTGCTGAGCGCACACTACAAACCGAAAACAGTGTTTACTCCCTGAAATGTCCAGAATGAAATCTGCATTTTAAATACCAAACCTCAAAGCGCCGCTTACGTCGCAGCATAAAAATATCAGCGTTATATAACAGAGGTCAGCAGCCGGCGACAGCGTGGGCATGCAAAGCCATTTTACTGACACACAGCGTGTCACTGCCTACGTGTCACAGCAGTGTGGACACAAAATGACCAGCGTGGTGAATTCATGTAACATGATGATACGTCGAACATGCGAATCAAACGGCCTTCTGAGCTCAGGCGACAGATCAGGTTTATTTCAAGAAGGAGGCCGAGCATAGATCTGCTCCCAAAACTCGACGACTCGACTCATCAGTCACTGTTCTTTTTTTTAGCTGAGTCATTGCGTGCAGAGCGATGCGGGAACAGCACGGCGGGTTCTAAACTTTACAAACCGAGGAGTCTCACAACGAACAAAACTATCCGTGATGGAAGCAGAGACGGGAGCATGACAGCCGACGCTCTCTCGGCTGCGGCGATGACTGTCAGTTAAGTCGGCTAATGAACCAGACGACGGTACAACCTCCTCTACTGCTGTCTGCTGTGATGGACTGTCAGCAGCCCGGCTCCACGGTGAGCTGAACTATGAGAGGGACACACACACACACACACACACTCTTCTATGCAGACTTGAGGTAGACTAAAACAAAGCATATCGAGGTTTAGTTTGAATATTGAACAATCAAATGTTGGGTCGGCTGCAGTCCTAACCGTGCTGTGGAAACCTCTATCAGGTGGAGGCCTTCCTCGACTGAATAAAGAGCCATTACATGCAAAGTTAAAGACTTGAACACGCTACGGCTGACAGATGCTCCGGTTAGAATTAAGAATCTAAGAATCAGCTCGTTACCTGCTAATGTGCTCAGAATGTTCTCCATTAGCAATCAGGAAATGACTTTTTATTTCGCTGATTAACCATCGAGGCCTGCGCTCGCTCACTCTCATTCACTGCCTGCGTCGCTCGACCATCGGACAGAAACCAAATTAAACTTCTGTGTTTCTATTTTGCGGCGTAAATTGTGGGTGAGACTCAGACTGATGCCAGAACACAGAACAGGTGGAGCATCAGAGTTTGGATTAGGCCTGAGCGTCTGATTGGCGGCTGCAGTGTGACGTACGGCTGACGTTTTGTCCAGACAGGCTGCTGCGACGCAGACGGCCACAGCCAGGATGCATGAAGGCCTTATTGTTTTCTCCAGCACTCACCTTCACCCTGACATTAACCCTGCTTTGACCTCTGATCTGTTGATGATCCTCCAGGATACAAACACGCAGTCTGATTATGACACGATTAAAAAACTGACCTATCCGTCCTTGCACCCACTTAATGCCACTCCCTCCAGAGTCTGTCTCTTGACAGTACAGAGTATAATGTCAGCTTGTTTTTGGACACTCTTCATAGAAGCATCATGAGGCTGTAAGATTATGCAGTCTTACCTTGTAGACCTGCCCGTATGTGCCGTTTCCAACCAGTTCAACCAGCTCAAAGATACCAGCTGGGTCCTGAGGAAAGGGAACAGAGAGACGAGGTTAGTCGGTCGAACATTAACTGGACACAAGATGGACGTGCGTATGGAATTTGACCTTCACACACACACACACACACACACACACTGAAAGGTTGACTGAGCACTGCATACCTGTGGTATTAAAAAGCCTCTCTGTATCACCACCCTGTTATTACTCCTGCACCAGGTAACCTGTGAGCTCACAGCGACGCTTCCTGTCCAACTCTCTGCAGCCTCTGAAACAATCAGGTTGCTTTCTGCAGCATTCGGGATTCTTAAATGTCACATCAACTGGAAACCGTTTAGAGGAACCGGTTTCTAATGAGCTTTTTTCTATGTGGCCGCACACAGGGAAAATGACTGTTCTGACAGCCGAGCGGCTGCATGAAAGAGAAGATTAATTACATCCAAAGCAAGGCTCCGGTCTAAAGAAGGCGGCTTCTGTTTCTGAGAAATGTTGCTGAAGTTTAGAGCTTGACATTTTGGGGAATATTTGCTTTCTTGCTGAGAGTTAGACGATGAGATCGATGCCTGGCATGTCTGTGCTGCAGATGTGAAGCCAGCTAACGGACGTAGGAGAAGGTGAGGGTGAGACGAGGGACGTGCAATCAGAGGCTGCACCGCTCGGGGCCGCTAAATCCTGACGTGGACTGACACACTGGTTACAGCTGAAGTGTGTTTGCAGAGCATGACCACCGACAACGACGGAGGAAACCCCGCGAGCAAGATAAACTGTGGACGGGCCAGCAGGTCTAACACACACACACACACACAGGAGATAATCTTATCTGCAGACTGATTAAAATTCAATAAACCACCCAAAACATAGATCTTGATCTTCATACATACCTGTGTGTGTGTGTGTGTGTGTGTGTGTGTGTGTGTATGTGTGTGTGTGTGTGTGTGTGTGTGTGTGTGTGTGTGTACATACGTACAGTAGGCCTCAGCAGAAGCGTTATGGACTGTTACAGTGGAGCCTCCTGAAGGGGATTAGCTTAAAAAGCAGCATTCTTTTTCACTCAAGGTCAAACAGAAGCACGTCTAATCCTGTGTGTGCTTCATGTGCACACACACACACACACACACACACACACACACACACACACACACACACACACACACACACACACACACACACCTGTCTGTTACATCCCTTAAAAACTGAAGGACCCCACACAGAGAACAAAAGCTGGATATCAGGAGCCGAACGCAAAATTTCACATCACAGAAGCCGGTAAAACTGTAACTGAGTCTGCACAGGGTGTTTTATTTTGAAAATCCAGGTTCTCTATGCCGGGCTTCCTGTCAGCTCGATCTGCTCGGTGCTGCTTCAAAAACAGACATAGCTACAGACTCTCTGCAGAGAGCAGCGGTGCTTCTCCACACTGTCAACCAACCCTGACATCAGTACTGTCCCTTTAAGGTGTGGTCAGTCATCCTGGAGTCTCATTTCCAGGCTGTCAAACACCAACGGTTGGGTGGTGTTGATGACAACGTGTTCAGACTAATACAAGCTGTCATCCAGTTTTATCGCACTGATTTGGAAGGTAAGTGTCAAATCATGAAGGTGGTGATTCATCTCCGAGCTCCTGCTGCACAATTCTGACAGACATCAAATTTAACATTTCCGCCTTAAAACTGATCGATGCTGCGTTTCTATTAAGTCACACACACGCCAACTATTTCACTGATTCATATAAACTGTCTCTGTGATTTACAGAGTTTTCTGACGGACAGTGAAGTAAACTGCTGCCAAATGTAGCTGCTGTTAGCTCAGAGTGAGCTCAGAGCACCGTGAGAGTGTTTTAGACCGACGGGGGGGAAGAAGAAGACGAAGAAGACGAAGACGACGAGGACGAAGACGAAGAAGATGAAGAAGAAGAAGATGGACATGATGGCAGAGGAGCAGAGAGTGAAGAGGACGCTGACGGAGGAAGCTAAGAAGAGGAAAGGAGAGAGTGAGCGAGCAAGAAGCCGCCGGACAAGAGTAAATCTGGGACTGACTTTTAGTGGTTGGTGAGAGCTTGGTGAAATAAAAGGCTGAAAGACAGACGCCGAGCTGGCTGACTGCTGCTGGACCGCTGTGAGGTAGAACCGGGTTATGTTCCTGTGTTTTGGATAATACGACAGTTATTTTGTTCTGAACACGTCCGACTGTCTCGCTTTCAGAACGTCAGTGTGTGTGGCACATCGCAGAACGGAGTGTGTCGCTGCGGAGGACGAAGACTTCAGCGCTAACAGGAGATACAGTGAGAGGAGGAGGAGGAGGTGAGGAAGGGAGGTGAGGAAGGGTCAAGCTACATGAGGAGATGACCAGAGGAGATCATTGAGCAATTGACGCGCTGCACAAACAGGAAGTGTGTGTGTGTGTGTGTGTGTGTGCTTGCGACAGGCTTTACGCCACATTGAAATGTTTCCCCCAGCACTCTCTGCTCCGTCCTCGGTGACCTAATTTCTCATCATCATGCCACTGAGGGAGCGAGAAAGGATTCTCATTTTTACAAGGATCTATTCTGATCCTGTGTGTGTGTGTGTGTGTGTGTGTGTCTGTAACACACACACACACACACACACACACACAGACATGCAGTCCCACCCGGTCGATCATGTCCAGACTTGATTGTTGCTCTGCAGGTACAACTGTGTTGCGTAAGCAGCAGCCAAAAGGTGCAGAACACCACACACACACACACACACAGACACACACACACACACAGACACACACACACACACACACACACACACACACATATACATGTAGTGTGTATCATCTTGAGCTGAGCACCTGAAATCCTCATGAGGAACTGTAAGTTGATATTTCTCTGAATGCATCATCAGTCTCTTTATCCCCCCCCCCCCCCCCCCCACACACACACACACACACACACACACACACACACACACACACACACACATTCCTGCGCTGTCTCCTGCACAGCTCCTGTCCTCGCACGTGCACGCGCACAGACCCACAAAACAGCCACTGCGATGCTGCTGTCGCCACAACATCACGAAATGGCGGAACTCGCTCCTGTGGCGGTTATCATCGCTATTATTCACGGTGTGTGTGTGTGTGTGTGTGTGTGTGTGTGTGTGTGTGAAAGAGAGAGAGAGCGCGTGCATGCATCTGTAGCCTGTGTGTGTGTGTGTGTGTGTGTGTGTGGAGCTGGCAGCTTAACATCTGCCCCACATAGTACAGACAGAGCGGCCTCTAATATGCCGTGTGGCGCGCGCACGCGCACGGTGGTCGGGTGCACGCGCGCCGCAGCAGCTCAGGGCGTCATTACATCACGTCCCAATTGTTAAGAAAAAAAAACATCAACAACAGAGAACAAACAGCGGAGAGACACATGATCGCTCTCTCCGTCAGCCGACCTGATTTCCTCAATCACTGGCCGCCGTGCACGAGCTACAGCCTATAAACACACACACACAGGGTATCGTACATGCACGCGCACGCACAGCACCGGGCGGGCGGCAGCAAAAACCAGATGAAGGCGCAGGGAGACGCATCCCTGCGCGGTGAGAGGATGGAGAGGAGAGGGGGGAGGAAAGAAAGAGAGAGGGGGGGTGGACAGGTGCTCACACACACACACACACACACACACACACACACACACACACACACCACATGCACGTGCACACAGAGAGACATTTACCCGTAGTGCAGACAGGTCTATCTCGTCCAGACTCCGCGCAGGGGAGTCGCTCGCCATGGTTCTCTCGGTATTTACGGGACTCAAGATGGAAGCTTCCTCAACGACCATCGACCGAGAGGTGCAGAGTGACGGGCGGGGATGAACACACACACAAACACTCCTCTGAAATTAATAAATCCCCCCCACCCACCCCAAAAGAAGAAAAAAAGCACACAAATCCCCGAGAATCCGCGCGCAGAGGAAGATCTCCAAACAGAAGCGCTCCGGGAGGCAGAAGGCGGAGGAAGGCGGCGATGCGCGCGGTGCTCCAGGTGCTACATGCTGCTCTGTGCGGTCAATCCGGTGCTACATGCCTCCACCTCGACCCTGATGTGGACAAGACAGGAGCGGACTCAGGAGGGGGGGGGGGGCTGACAGGCGCGCACGCGCACAGAGCGAGAGAAAGAGGACACAGCAGCCGAGACGCACCGAGAGCGAACACACTCCGTCCGTGCGTCCGTCCGTCTGTGAGGCGGAACAGCAGCGCGCTTCCCGGGAGTGGCCTGTGAGGAGGCTGCGCTACAGACAGAGACGCCCACAATGTCACACACACACACACCTTCAGAGTGTCACACAGCTGTCTGCTCCTGTATGGCAGCCTATTAAGGACAAAACTAAGTTCCAATCAATCCAGACTCTCAGCTGCAGGTCACACCGCCTCAAGCATTAACTGTCAGGGGCGTGCACACGCGCGCGTGCCCTTTTCCTGACAAAAATGCCCTTTTAAACACCCGCGTGGGACATTCAGGCGTCCCCCATGTCCTCATGTCACATCACAGGGACACTTAAAGGTCCAGTGGGTCAGATTTAGACGACTCGCAGGAATGAAATACAATATACGCACTGTCATGTTTTCTTTGGCCTACAATCAGAAACTACAGCTGTCTGTAGTCTGTCTGTAGTCTGTCAGCTGTCTGTAGTCTGTCTGTAGTCTGTAGTCTGTCTGTAGTCTGTCAGCTGTCTGTAGTCTGTCAGCTGTCTGTAGTCTGTCAGCTGTCTGTAGTATGTCAGCTGTCTGTAGTCTGTCAGCTGTCTGTAGTCTGTCAGCTGTCTGTAGTCTGTCTGTAGTCTGTCAGCTGTCTGTAGTCTGTCAGCTGTCTGTAGTATGTCAGCTGTCTGTAGTCTGTCAGCTGTCTGTAGTCTGTCAGCTGTCTGTAGTCTGTCTGTAGTCTGTCAGCTGTCTGTAGTCTGTCAGCTGTCTGTAGTCTGTCAGCTGTCTGTAGTATGTCAGCTGTCTGTAGTCTGTCAGCTGTCTGTAGTCTGTCAGCTGTCTGTAGTCTGTCAGCTGTCAGCTGTCTGTAGTCTGTAAACTGTCTGTAGTCTGTCAGCTGTCTGTAGTCTGTAAACTGTCTGTAGTCTGTCAGCTGTCTGTAGTCTGTCAGCTGTCTGTAGTCTGTCAGCTGTCTGTAGTCTGTAAACTGTCTGTCAGCTGTCTGTAGTCTGTCAGCTGTCTGTAGTCTGTCAGCTGTCTGTAGTCTGTCAGCTGTCTGTAGTCTGTCTGTAGTCTGTCAGCTGTCTGCAGTCTGTCAGCTGTCTGTCAGCTGTCTGTAGTCTGTCAGCTGTCTGTAGTCTGTCAGCTGTCTGTAGTCTGTCTGTAGTCTGTAAGCTGTCTGTAGTCTGTCAGCTGTCTGTAGTCTGTCAGCTGTCTGTAGTCTGTCTGTAGTCTGTCAGCTGTCTGTAGTCTGTCAGCTGTCTGTAGTCTGTCTGTAGTCTGTAAGCTGTCTGTAGTCTGTCAGCTGTCTGTAGTCTGTAGTCTGTCTGTAGTCTGTCAGCTGTCTGTAGTCTGTCTGTAGTCTGTCAGCTGTCTGTAGTAGTGTAGTGTCCTCGTCCACCAGGCGACACCGCTCCATCTCTTCCTCCTGTGCATCATCTTGGTTCATCTTCATCCACAGCATGCACCGAAGCTGTCTGGATCTGTATCCAGGCTGCTGTGGTCTGTTAGTGAATGTCCTGTTGTGTCAAAATATGAGAAGCTGACACCAAAAATGTTTTTCATTGTGCAGATGTGACGTTTTTAAATGCTTCAAAGACTCTTTCAGGATTTTCCAGGAACATTTCCAGGATAAAATTGCGTTCATGTATGTGTGTGTGGAGGTTTCAGAGAGCGTGCAGGGACAGATTCGTAAAACTTGCTGTGACTTCACACACCCTGCTGTCACTCCTCTCTGCAGCTGTTGACAGATTCTCAACACCTGAGATTCACCTGGAGGACATCTGCAAACAGCTTTTGACTCACCTGCAGGACACACCCATGAGCTGTTCTCTCTCTTTTAACTTACTGTGAAATGTCCTGCTTCATACAGCTGTGTGACACCCTGAAGGTGTGTGTGGGCGTAAGTTCTTGGTACACACCTTAATCAGTGATGTCATGCCAAACACACACACACACACACACACACACACACACTTTGTCTTGTTTAAAATGACCACAAAATAAAAAAACTGGACATTAGAAGCTTCACACACGTCTGGTTTATTGACATCGGCACATCAGGCCTGGTTCAGGTCAAGTCGGGTTTGGGTCAGGACTCAACGTCTTCCTCACCAAACTGGGAAAAGCATTTCTCTGTGGAGCTGCTTCTAGTGCATGTGTTCATGCTGAAACAGGAAGAAGACAAACTGGCACAACGCTGGAAGAAAAGCATCAGCTGAAGCATTCAGAGAATCAGACGCAGTGGCTGCCAACACGTACACTGCTGACTGCTGACTGGGTGACATAGTTCATAAACTGAACAATGAACACGATAGCTGCAGGAAGTCTGGATGAATTCTGGGCCGTGTGAACATTTCACTAACTTTTCTTCTCTGTCTGCGTTATGTATTTTTATCATTTTTAATAATCATACTTACTTACTAGACTTCTTCTTGTTTGACACACTCAGTGTAATTCAGTATAGTAGAAGGCGACCCTACACGAAGGTTTGGCGACACCTACTGGGAGTCGGGACCCGCATGGTGGGAACCAGTGCATGAAAGGACTGTGTCACAGTGGCACCATCTAGTGGCACAGCTGAGATCTGCATGTAGAAACTTCATATTTCATGCTACAAAATGCAGATTTTATATCAATATATTAGATATTTTATTAGATATTAAACATGTGAAATAGTAACAAACATCATCAGTGTGGGTGAAATAGACAAGGCAACAATAATGAAGTGTGACTCAAAGGTGAATTTAAGTTAGAACTTTAATGTTGGTTATATTTATAAAGTGATCGCATGTTTGAATTTAAAATATTCATGTGAAAAGTAACTACAGCTGTTAAATAAATGGAGTAAAAAGTACGATTACTTTAATTACAATACAATATCTCCCTCAAGATCCTCTCCCCTCATAAACATGCTGACACAATAAAACATCTTCATGATTATATGACCTACATGTTGGTGATCAGGAGTCTCAGAGACTCACTCAGTCTCAGTCTCTTTTTATTGATGTGTTTTAGTGGTGTCCATGTTCTCTGCTGTTACTGTTTGACAGTCTGAATGCAGACACACACTCATGTTCCTCCATCTACAGCTCACTGAAGGACAAAATACATCTCAGCTGGAAATGTGCAACCACTGGACCAGATTTAGATACCAGGTCATTTCTGCAGTCTCTATGGTTTCTACCAATAATGCAGTCTGATACTGAATATAATGATTCACATGAAACAACATAAACATACAGAAGAAAGATGAACGAGTATACAGAAAAAATAATCCAGCACTGATGATCATACTCAGATTATTGTTATTATATCATTAACAGCAGTTCATCATCCAACAGTGTGAAGCTGCAAAACAAAGAAATACAGAGAAACCACAGACTGAAGGAATCAAAGACAGAAAGACAGACAGAGCAGCAGTCCAGATCCACTGATGATCCTCTGTCACATGATCCAGAGGAACACACATGATGATGGTGGACTTGGCCCAGTCAGAGCTGATGCTGCTGCTTCAACCTCTCTGGATCATCAGGACTCAGCTGACCAACACACACACCTTTCTCATCACTCACACTCTGACAGAGATCTCTTCCACCTGATGAGAGAAGCAGACAGACAACAGAAGTCATGAATCAGTGTTTACAGAGACTCCCTTCATCAGCTGTCAGTCAGTGATGCAGCACATCCAGTATAAAGAGCAGCAGGACTTCAGTCCTGTTCACACACAGGTGGAGCGGCTGTGTAGCGTAGCCAGCTTCCTGTCAGCTCTCATGTTAACGTGTTGGACTGAAGATTAACATGGACTGACTGCAACCCTCTACTGACCTCACAGTCTGCAGACTGCAGTGTGGACTCTCCACAAGATCAGACAGAGGCTTCACTGCTGAATCCTGCAGGTTGTTGTAGCTCAGGTCCAGCTCTGTCAGATGGGAGGGGTTGGACTTCAGAGCTGAGGCCAGAGAAGCACAGCTGATCTCTGACAAACTGCAGCTCCCCAACCTGAATAAAGAATAAATGATGTAAGTTTAGAAGACAATGTTCCTGCCTGAAATCATTCAGTGTTTAATAATCTGCTCAGAGCTGAAGAAGGTTTAGAAAGTAGAAGTTCCAAACACCTGAACCCAACAGGATGCAGCTTCACAACAAATACAAACAGTGACAAAGAGCTCTCATTAATATTAATGACAACGTGCTGCTACTTCAATACAGACGGAGTGACTTCAGCTCTTAAACTCTGCAGCTCCACCAGTGGCTCCGTCTATACAGACTCACGTTGTTCAACCAAACACAAATAAAAACCCACAGAAATGAATTCAAGATTCAACTCAAGATCCCAAAGTTTACAAAGGTGACAAATGTGTCAGGATGAATTTTGGGGAAATGTGAACAAAAGACATGGACAATATTTATTTGAGGAAAAGTCCTAAAACCAAAGCATGTTCAGTTTAAACTGTTCAGTCAATTTAAGCATCATATAGCTTCATCAAAATGTTTCAGGTTTGAAATGTGCAGCTCAACATTGATCTGCCACAGTCAATGGACTAAACCACAGAAGAAGAAAATAGACTTTAGCATTCAGATACTCAGTGTGGATCAGTATAATATCAGCCTGATGTCTGCAGTTTAGTGTCAGCACAACTTTCACATCATATTAATCTCAGCACAGAAGGAAAAAATGTGTCTGACCTCAGAGTCTGCAGTCTGCAGTGTGGACTCTCCAGAGAATCACACAGCAGCTTCACTCCTGAATCCTGCAGGTTGCTGTTGACACTCAGGTCCAGCTGTGTCAGATGGGAGGGGTTGGACTTCAGAGCTGAGGCCAGAGAAGCACAGCTGATCTCTGACAAACTGCAATTCCTCAGTCTGAATAAAGAATAAATTAATTATCCAGTGTAGATTTGTCTTGTTATATTCAGGTTTGAAATGTGCAGCTCAACATTGATCTGCCACAGTCAATGGACTAAACCACAGAAGAAGAAAATAGACTTCAGCATTCAGATACTCAGTGTGGATCAGTATAATATCAGCCTGATGTCTGCAGTTTAGTGTCAGCACAACTTTCACATCATATTAATCTCAGCACAGAAGGAAAAAATGTGTCTGACCTCAGAGTCTGCAGTCTGCAGTGTGGACTCCGCAGAGAATCACACAGCAGCTTCACTCCTGAATCCTGCAGCACATTTCTGCCTAGGTTCAGCTCTGTCAGATGGGAGGGGTTGGACTTCAGAGCTGAGGCCAGAGAAGCACAGCTGATCTCTGACAAACTGCAGTCAAACAATCTGAATAAAGAATAAATGATGTTGATAAAAATCCATTTATGATCCAATCAGATGTGTTCAGGTTTGAAATGTGCAGCTCAACATTACTATGTCCTAATCAATGAGCTTTTCTCTAACATGAGCAGAGTGACTTTGTCATTGTGTTATTGTGGATCATCATAATGTCAGCCTTCTACAGACATCATCCAAACGTCAGCACAACATTCAGACAACCATTCATGTTCTCTTCATCTGAAATGTAACCCTCTATCTTCCTCACCAGATATATTCACAAATTGACATCATCAGAAAAAGGCATAATATCTAAATTCATGTAAAATAAACACATGAACTGACCTCAGAGTCTGCAGTCTGCAGTTTGGACTCTCCAGTCCAGCACACAGTGTCTTCACTCCTGAATCCTGCAATTCGTTTTCACTCAGGTTCAGCTCTGTCAGATGGGAGGAGTTGGACTTCAGAGCTGAGGCCACGACTTCACAGTGAGTCTCTGAGAGTCCACATCGAGAAAGTCTGTGATGACAGAAAATATAAAACTTAAAGTCAAATAAAGCTGAAATTTTATTATAGAATACAACTCTGGGCATTTTGCATGACAAAGCACATTAACATAAGAGGCTCAACTTAATGTGCATGAGTGTGAAGTGTGTGTCTTCAATGGTTTCAGCTTTACGTTGCTTCATAATGTTGATAATCACATCTGGACTTACACAGCCTTTTTGCAGTTCCTCACAGCTGGAATCAGTCTTTGTTGTCCCTCATATGATGTGTTGAACTTCTTCAGGTCAAACTCATCCAGAACCTCCTCTGACATCTGCAGCATGTAGGCCAGAGCTGAGCAGTGGATCACAGAGAGTTTCTTCTCTGATCTGTTCTTTGACTTCAGGAACTCTTGGATCTCCTGATGGACTGAGTCATTGTTCATCTCCATCAGACAGTGGAAGATGTTGATGCTTCTGTCAGGAGAGATATCATCACTGTTCATCTCCTTCAGGTTGTTGATGGCTCTCTGGATGATTTCTGGACTGTTGTCTGTCTGACCCAGCAGGCCTCCTAAGAGTCTCTGGTTGGACTCCAGAGAGAGGCCATGAAGGAAGCGAACAAACAGGTCCAGGTGACCATTTTTACTGTTGAGGGATTTCTTCATGGCCTTCATCAGGAACACATCCAGGGATAGCTTCCCCAAGAAGTCCTCCAGTGGGTCTGTCTTCTTGTTGGTGTAACAGTGGAGCAGGTAGACTGCAGCCAGAAACTCCTGAACGCTCAGATGAACAAAGCAGTAGACTGTTTTCTGGAAGATCACACTCTCTCTTTTGAAGATCTCTGTACAAACTCCTGAGTACACCGAGGCCTCTGTGACATCCAGACCACACTGCTCCAGGTCTTCTTGGTAGAACATGATGTTTCCTTTCTCCAGCTGTTCAAACGCCAGCCTCCCCAGCTTCAGAAGAACTTCCCTGTCAGCCTCCGTCAGCTCCTGTGGACTCGTCTCATGTCCTTCATCGTACTTCTTCTTCTTCCTCTTTGTCTGAACCAGCAGGAAGTGTGAGTACAGGTCAGTCAGGGTCTTGGGCAGCTCTCCTCTCTGGTCTGTGGTCAACATGTGGTCCAGAACTGTAGCAGTGATCCAGCAGAAGACTGGGATCAGACACATGATGTGGAGGCTCCTGGACGTCTTGATGTGTGAGATGATTCTGCTGGACAGATCTTCATCACTGACTCTCCTCCTGAAGTACTCCTCCTTCTGAGCGTCAGTGAAGCCTCGTATTTCTGTCACCCTGTCAACACGTGAAGGAGGGATCTGATTGGCTGCTGCAGGTCTGGAAGTTATCCAGATGAGAGCCGAGGGAAGCAGGTTCCCCTTGATGAGGCTTGTCAACAGCACGCTGACTGATGACTCCTGTGTGACATCAGACACGACCTCTTTGTTGTTGAAGTCCAGTGAAAGTCTGCTTTCATCCAGGCCGTCAAAGATGAACAGAAGTTTACAGACAGCGAGCTTCTCTGCTGTGACCTTCTGTAATGTTGGATGGAAAACATGGAGCAGCCTGAGAAGACTGAACCGCTCATCTTTGATCAAGTTCAGCTCCCTGAACGAGAGCAGAACCACCAGACTGACATCTTGGTTCTCCGAGCCCTCTGCCCAGTCCAGAGTGAACTTCAGCACTGAGAAGGTTTTTCCAACGCCAGCGACGCCGTTGGTCAGAACGACTCTGATGTGTCTCTGTTGGTCAGGTAAGGCTTTAAAGATGTCGTGGCATTTGATGGGAGTGTCATGGAGGGTCTCCTTCTTCTTGGAAGCTGTCTCAAGCTGCCTCACCTCATGTTGGGTATTAACCTCTTCACTCTGTCCCTCTGTGATGTAGAGCTCAGTGTAGATCCTGTTGAGGAGGGTTCCACTTCCTGTTTCATCACTTCCTTCAGTCACACGTTCACATCTCGTCTTCAGACTGATCTTATGTTCATCTAAAACCTCCTGCAGACCACCGCTCACTGAAACAGAGACAGAAGTTTGAGACAGAACAAAGAAACAATCAATATAAGAACATGTGGAGAAGTAAATATAAAATAAAGTCCAGTTTTGGTTGAACATCAGAAATGTTTCTTTTTCTCTTGGCTTTGTGTTGGTGTACATGTTTGATTGACAGCCTGTTCTTCACCCAGCAGGTTCTTGTCATCTTGTGTCTGGACTTGGACTGCCAGGACATGGTCAAACCAAACAGTCCAGCCCGTCCACTACGCTCTATAACTGCCTGTCTGCTTGATCTTCCCTCACTATAAGCTTCCTACCTACTTCTTGACAAAACTGACTGTTTACTGTCGTGGATCCACGATGGTGGAACAAGCTCCACACTGACATCAGGACAACAGCAGCTGTCCACATGTTCAGCCTGAAAACTCAGACATTAAAATGTAGCACTTGAAGCTGTTCAGCTCATTTGATGAAGCTGATGTTGATGATTCTTCAGTTTTTGGGTTGTATCCACATGGCTGAATGAACTCATTGTAAGTCTCTAAATAAACATCATGTGATGAAATGCAGCAGGTCACATTTTAAAGATGGACAGTCTTACTTTGTACAGTGCTGGTCTGACTGGCTGTCTGCAGTCCAGGTCTTGTTCTGGGTCTTTTCCCACACTGGGGACAGGAGGAGTCTCCTGATGAAGCAGACTGGTCCCAGTATGAGCTGATGCAGTGTCTGCAGAACCAGTGTCCACAGCTGGTAGAGACCGGATCCTTCAGGACGTCCTGACACCAAACACAGCAGGACGGCTGCTCCTCCACAGGAACATGACTCCTCTTCCTCTCTCTGTGAAGACATTTCTTTATCACTCAGATGATTTGTTGACTGTTGCTGACAGATATCCAGATTTGGACGACACTGTCATCAATATAAATCTTTTCATCATCATCTTCATCAGGTCAGTTTACAGTAAAAACTGTCTCTTACTTTGTGTCTGAGGGTCCAGGTTCATCACTGAACTCTGGAGGATTCCATTGTTTGGAATGGTCACTCTTCATGGACAGACAGCTGGATCCTGCAGACTCTGCTCTCTGTCTGTTGGACTGAACTCTGCAAACACCAACATGTTTTTATTCAGATCACATGAATCTTTGATAAATTCTCTGATCAAAGTCATTGATGAAGCTCTAATTTGATTGGCTGTCTGGGCCACTGATGAGTTTGATTTAATACATAAACACAAAATCAAGAGAAAACATGACATCAGCAGAGGAAACTGAAAATGAGTCAAATAAATGAGTTAGTATCAGTTCTCTTACTTTGTGTCTGAGGGTCCAGGTTCATCACTGAAGTTTAGAGGATTTCCTTTGGACCAGTCACTCTTCATAGACAGACAGCTGGATGCTGCAGGCTCTGCTCTGTCCTCCTCTTCCTCCATCTTCTGGACTTCAGTCAGTCTGAGAGGTGAAACAGTAACACTGACTGTGAGCTCAGAACACAAGAAACACGTTTTTTCAAGAGTCACAGACTGTGGGGCGGCCCGTGGCGTAGCAGGTTAAGCGACCACCCCTACCACCCGTGCCGCTGCAGCGAGGGCTACAGTCCTCGCTGCAGCGGCGCCGGTTCGACTCCCACGTCGGACGCCCACTTACTGTGTGTCACTCCCCCTCTCTCTGCCCCCTGTTTCCTGTCCATCTTCAGCTGCACTGTCATTAAAGGCATAAAATGGCCAAAAAAAGAATCTTTAAAAAAAAAAAAAAAAGAGTCACAGACTTTGTGTCACAGGTGAATCAAACTGTTGAGTTCATTCCAACATTTCTTTCCTCTACAGTCCACAGAGAGAAAACTGACTCAGAGACTTTGACAGCAAAATAATTCAAATGTTGGATTAACACTCACCCTGACTGAGTATGAACTTTTCCTCCGTCTGCTCTGCGCACTTTAAATGTAGTCCAAACAAACTGAACACTTTCACTTTCAGGTTCCCTCCCTGTTCCTGTCATCATGGATCACCTGTTAATGTTGCTCCTCCCTCCTTCATGTTGTCCTTCATGAGCGTCTCTCAGAATTAAAATGAGTTTTTCTGTTTAAATGCTGTGAATAATCTGCTGTGTTTAAGTTTGAACTAAAGTTCTTCAGACTCATTGAACTAAATGTTAACACAGGAAACAACAAACACGTTTGTTCAAGAGTCAGAAACAAGAACAGGAAGTAACATTTCAAACTGCGTATGAACACACACAGACTTTGTGTGGACAGGTGAATCAAACTGTTGAGTTCATTCCAACATTTCTTTCCTCTACAGTCCACAGAGAGAAAACTGACTCAGAGACTTTGACAGCAAAATAATTCAAATGTTGGATTAACACTCACCCTGACTGAGTATGAACTTTTCCTCCGTCTGCTCTGCGCACTTTAAATGTAGAACAAACAAACTGAACTCTGATCCTCCAGGTTCCCTCCCTGTTCCTGTCATCATGGATCACATGTTAATGTTGCTCCTCCCTCCTTCATGATGCGTTCATGAGCGTCTCTCAGAATTAAAATGAGTTTTGCTGTTTAAATGCTGTGAATAATCTGCTGTGTTTAAGTTTGAACTAAAGTTCTTCAGACTCATTGAACTAAATGTTTTCTTTTACAGGCAGCACAGACACAGCTGGACATCAGCTCCTTCATGATCTACTGGATCTGGATCTTTGTGTGAGAGGAGACAGTGAGTTCATGTCAGCACAGGAGTCCTCCAGGACTGTGTCCCGTCCTCACTGACTCTCCTCTCTGTGCACAGACAGTCTCAGTTTCACAGTCTGATCAAGAATATTAGAAGATATAAAGAGAAACAACCGCAGGCCCTTTAATTCACTGTCACATAGAGTACGTTTAAAGGGAGGGAGTGTTCCACGGTTACATGCAACAGGAAGTACAAGGATTTCATGGGTCTTCCTGTTGATGTTCATCCGCTTCTCATAGAAGTCCTGCAGAGGCAAACGGGAAACACTCAGCGAGTGAACACACTGATTGATGCTTATTCTTCCTTGTTAAAATATTTAAGCGCTTTTTATAACTGTGAAAAGATTTGAGAGAAAGCTGAAGGAGTGAACCAGAAAAATAAACACTGAAACGTTTCACAGGAATGCTGAGGCTTGTTGAGCGATAATGCATCATGAACAAATAGAGCACAAGATCTCATTGAACCTCGTGTAGACGGTGGGAATAAGATGAAAGTTAGCACCTAAATGTTCTGAAAAATCCTCAACCAAAGACGCTACAGGACATTTATTTATTTTTATTATTTTCTGAAAGTTGGTTCTTAATGGATCATTAACTTTAAGTTCTCCATCATCTGCATAGAAACTTATTTCTAATTAAAATAACTGAACTTTGTCTCTGTGTCTGCAAACAGCCTAAAGCTGATTCTTGGATTGTGTTGCAGTTACCACCTCTGCTCTTATGCAGCCAATACACCAAATATAAGCACCCACGATATTTCAAACCTGCATTTACCAAAAAGATTCACACGCTCACAGTTTAAGTGAAGTGACAAAGCCCTCTGAAGGCCAGATCTTCTTTTAATGACTTATTAATACATTATTTATTCCATCATTAAACAAAAAGCGACACATGACGTGGTACTGCAGATCATTTAAGGGTCGCCACAAGAAAACAACAGTCTGTGCAAATAGTGCATTTCCATTGAGACACAGTGATTAAAGCCAGACAGAGAACAGCAGCAGCGTTTTCAACCTCTGCAGCCCAGGTTGGAAGGTTTGAAGGTCATTTACACCCATGAACTATGTGTACTGTACGTCTGTGTAGAACCAATAACCACACCAACATTTTTGGTTATTTTGAACGCACACCATTTCCATTCAAATCAACGTCTTTGCTGATGAACTTCATATTTCTACAGGGAGAGTTTACAGTTGACGTAAACAGGCTGGCATTGCAAACACCTTTCAGACTTACTTTACTTTACTTGGCTAAATTTTGGGGGAAGCTGCAAATATTAAACATGCACTGGAGCAGGAGGTAGAAACACAGGGAGGTAGAGAGGAATATTAAAAAGAAGAGCACATTTAAGGTCCCACTATCCATAAATAACAACAGTAGAGAAGTTCCATGTGTATCTGACAGACACACAAACTTGTAGACAGGCACACTGTTTAGCATCGGTAACGTCCATGGCTTTAAAAGGCAACCATTCAGCTTGCAGGCTTCATGCTTTCATCTGTAATGTCTAAATGGCAACGAGCTGCTGTCATGCTGTCAGCTACGGGTTTCACCTCGCTTTCATAGCACAGAACATCATCATGCAGATCACTAACAGACCGACGAGGAAGACGCTGAAAAACATCGATGCTGCGTTCCAGAAATATGAGAACATCGGAAACCGAGAGACGAACACTTCTGAAGGACGTGTCATCGACATGGAGTGTTTCAAACTTTTTAAATAATCATTAAACTTGAATTAGAGCTGCACTAATGAATGTCTTAAACCTGCAGTAACGTTTTTTGGCCACACGAGGGCAGCAGAAACAAACTGAACACGAAACTGACATATTATCATCTTTGAAGTTTTCTGTGGAGAACGCGCAAAGTAAAGGTCGCTCACACAGCCACAGCGCCAGCACACATCCGTTTCTGTTTCTGCTCATCTGATGAATGTGTGTGCTGTTAAAGCTGAAATGCTGAGAATCATCATCCACTCTACACTATCGAATTCTTTCTTAGCATCTTTTTGCTTCTAGTTTCTGTTTTTCGGTATATTTAGTCTCTTGGTTCAGCCTCAACACTTCCAGCAGTCTAAAAGCTCAATGTACACTCCATGCTCAGCACCAAGCCGAGACAACGACAAATTTGGGGACAAACTGGTGAGAAAACTGGAGGATTTACCAGCCAAAGAGTCAGATCTTCCCCTCGCGGGTTGGTGGAGACCAAAGTCGGAGTTAAAGCACGCTGGATTAATCCTCCTGTTTCTCCGTGTCTGCGGGATCTGTTTACTAAAATATGTCATGTTCAGTTAGTTCCACTGCCGCCCCCAAGTGGCCAAAAAAACTTTTTGTATAACAAAACAATATTTCCTGATTATATAAATTTGGCTGTTGCTTCACAATTTCCACCTTCTGACACTGAATGAAACGCAGCATTATAATAAAGTCACCATGCATAAATCTGTATAGTTCATTAAAGAACAATAGCACTTTAACTGAGTTCATAACTTTCTGGAAGTTTCCCGGGAAGGGTCGTTACCTTACACACTTCTGAGTAAATGCTAGCTAACAATCTAACTATTAAATGGAGAATAACGTTTGTAATAATGAAATGAAAATGTACTTTGTGGTGTAAAAGGACTTCTTTCCAGAGAACCTCCAGGAAATTATTAAGCGCTACCAAAGGAACTCCAAAGATCAGGTCACTTCAGGCTTAATGTAGACTCTACAGTATGAGGAATGTAAATGAATGTGTGTACTGTATTAGCATCAGGCTACAGTCTGTCCATCTTTGGCACTTGTGATTTCCCGTTTGACATAAACATGAAAAGCTTCTTCAGAGATGTGAGACATGAGTTTAAGAAGACGGCTGGAGGCGTCTCGCAGCTCCGTCCAGCTCTTCTTCCCGCTCTGTCTTCATACGAGAGTCTTTTAGTGTCTTTTCAAAGTGTCTGTCCTCCACTCTGAACAGTCAGAGCTGCGTTTGCCAGCTCTCGATGTTGCATAGTGTTGTTAGAGAATGAAGGACCTCAGAGTTTCCTTTACTTCGTGTAAACATGAGGCCCTGGTTGTCAGGCACTGTACAGTCCAACGCTCCGTCTGCTGGTCGACTTCTGTGTGTGTGTGTGTGTGTGTACGCGTTTAAAACAATAATGTACGATGTGTGCATCAGTTCTGAGAGTCTCTGTATTTCCATCCATGGTCCGGTATGAATGAGTTATTTAACTGTATCAATGTGAATTCAGTGACACCGCTGCAGAGGCTTTGTCGCAACCACAGCTGACACCATTTTGGAAGTCATTCCGGCTGCTACCGTCTCCGTCAGCCCGAGTCTCTTCCCTTAAATAACGGGAACATTCTAAGCTCTGGGCAATCTCTGGTGTTAGCAACTGTGACCCCGAACATCACCGTAAAGGAAAATGGGTGCAGCGATGTTCTGTTGGAGGTCCTGGTGTGTGGCCACATTCCTGACAAAAGTCTAAAAATCTGATTCGTTTGTTTTTGTCTTCTAAATATGTCGGAGGCTTCGTTTGATCATCTACCTGCTCACCTCGTTGAACCTCTGTTGATGAGATTACTTTAGTTTGGCTCGGTACATCAACGGTTACCATTTTCATAACTCAACCAAAGTACAGTCAGGGCTCTGAGCAGGTCAGATATTATTAATGTTGTTGTGGGACTGATGAGAATGTTTCTGCACTAAAATTCGATATAATTCTGATTCCCCTTCTTTGGTTAAATCATGTCGAGCTCCGTTCAGAAGTCAAACTTTGCAGTAGCAGTTTTTTTTTTAACGCAGTGATTTTAAAAAGACCGTGCAGCCGTTTTTTCTCCAAAATGGCACCAGAGTGGTTTTTAATCGACCTGTAAGCCTCCTGTAAGCTGTGTGTGAACACATGAACAGCACAGGCGCGTCCCTCTGCCTCAGGTCCAGACCTCCATGGGCACCATGGCCTCCTTGGAGCCGATTGGAGGAAGGAGGTTCTGCTCGCTCAGGAACTGAAGAGGAAACTGGACCAGGAAACCATGGATCTTCTTCAGCTCCTCGTGAGCCCGGGCCGGATCCTCCTTGTCCAGGCCTTGCTTGGCCAGGTAACCTTCCAGCTCCAGGATGTTACGGACGTCGCTGGACGGCAGACAACGGAAAACCTGAAGAAAAGAGCACGGACGAGTCAGAAAGAGAACCTGGACTCAACCCAGTGTCAGAAACTTAACTGCAAATCCCCCTTTAGAAATTCTTTTGTGTGCTGTCCAGTCTTCATCTCCGTCCTGTCATCGCACACCTTTAGAGTTTGACATCAGCCTCACCTTCTGGTAAATGGTGGCATTGCGGGCGCTGGTTGCCATCCAGACCTCCTTGTAGAAGTGATCGCTGATGGGATCCGACACGTCGATGGAGGGATCCGTGTGAGCACCTAAAATGGTCCTGAGAGAGAAACGGAGCGAGAGAGAGAGCAGGAAGTGAGTGACGGACATGAAGAAACTAATACAGGCAGAAGAAAAGGGAAACGCTGAAGGCTGCAGGAAATTACAAGCGAGAACAAGAAGCAGGCGAAGTGATGAAATGAAGTGCAATAAACTCGAAGCTGCGTGTGAATGTAACATGACGCAGGTCAGTACTTGAAACACTCGAGACGGAGCTGCAGCGCGTATTTTCCAGCTTGGTACTCCTGCCCGTCCATCACCGCCGTCACCGTCTCCGAGTCCTCCACGATCACCGCCACTCGCTGTCCCTCTTTCCCAGCATGCTCCGGTCGTTGATGTTGGCAGAGCCTGCAGTGACACGGGAGGAAAGAAGACAAGTGAGATGACACAGTCTGCCACTAGATGGCGCCGCGTGCTCACACTCAAAAGAGTGAACGCACCTCTGTAGAGGAGCATTTGGTTCATTATTATTAAGAGCATGCATGTTCATGATTTCACCTTTATTTTTAATGTCATCTTTTTTAACACACCGTCTCATTTCGCGGCACCACGAGAGACTTTTAATTAAAGTGAAACTCTTGGAAGGTAAATAAAATCTGAATCTGACTTCTCTTTAAATCTTGGTGTGCTGCTTGTGAAAGTTGTGATTGTTTAACTTCCTGCGCCCGTGAAAACAACTCCAATCATGTGCAACAAGCCGGCATTTAAAAAGGGAAGAGCCGCGTCACCTGCACGCTCCGCTCAGTGCGGCACGGATCAAACCTTTAAAAGCTCAGTTCACAGCAAAAACAGCAAAAGTATCAGATTCTTAAACAGCGAACATGAACCATCTGACATGTGGCAGCTTTTATCTGCAGCACTCAGCACACACGGTATATTTTTAGCCCGAGTGGCTGCAGAGGAAACCTCAGCACCGCCCATGACTTCGGTTTGTAACTTTTTCAGGCCTGTAAAATCTCATTCAGTCATTTTTGTCCTCTCTAATATAAAAGATGCCACGTGTCTCTCTGCAGCTCTAATTTCTGTCTCCTCTATTATACATGTTGGGTGTACCGTCAGGGGAATACTTCATTACGTCTGTCATCTTCTCATCTTGTAATGGAGAAACTCAAGCTGCTGTATCAACATCAATAAACTAAAGTGTCTAGAATGCTGGAAGCGGGTGAAGCGGGACACAAAAAGAGGCGCCGGTTTACCGATGATGACGGTGTTGTCGTCGGCGATGAGCATCTTGCTGTGGACGTAGATGAGCTCGGTGACCAGCTTCCCCTCCAGCTCGGCGTGAGTCCTCAAACCAGCGATGGAGATGTAGTTCATCCACTGGTTTCCCACTGGAAACCAGAAAACAGCCGGTCACAGTCAAACCTTTGAGGCTCTGCATGTTTTTGACCGCAGCGTACGATGGTGAGCCAGAGGGTTAGACGTTAAACTAACAAGCACGGGATTTAATGTTAATGCATGAAGAACCAGCAGTGTGATTAAAGGCATGACTTATCTATAAATACATAAAACCAGGATGCACGTGCAGTTTTTCTTTGTGGCTCTTGTGTGTGTTCTTTTATATGTGCATATAGAAATACTGTATGTGGCTTCTGCTCAGCTTTAATGACAGACTATAATATTACAGGTTTGGTTCACGCCTGTAACCTTCATTTATTCAGCAAGGTGAGGTCCACATCACGCCTCGCTCGAGCAGGCTCTGCTTGTCATACGGAGATTCAAACTTCTAACGCTGCAACGAAACAGCTTTGTACAGCAAGAAGCTTCTGCACGTGTCTGTGCGGGATTATTTGTCTCCATGTGTCAGCCCTGTGATGAAGTGCATTAAGTGGTTAATGCATGATTGGCTTTCAAGGAAACCGTAAGGAGAGGACTCTTAAAGCATGTGTGTGTAGGACTTAGTAGCATCAAGTTGTGTGGCTGCAGACTGTCTCCACTTGTCCTCCCATTCGAAGCGTGAAGAAGAAACAACAGCAAACCTGAGCCGAGCGCTCGGTTTGTCTGACTCTGAGATTCTCCGTCGTGTCTGACATATTCTGTAAGTGGAGCTGTTGAATCTGACACACTGGACTCTAAAGTGTTTTGTCGACTGGCTTCATCAGTTGAGATCAATAAAGGACAATTTAAGGTAACACTGATGAACTTTAACGATGTCAGGAAATACCAGAGCTCCTCCTCACAGTCCCACAGCGTGAACGCGGAGTTAAAGGCTGACTTACTCTCTCTCTTGAGCTGGGAGATGATGGAGTGGTCTCCTCTGTTCATGGTCCTGCAGACAAACAGAGGTGGATGAGCAGCAGATCCACATTCCTCACAGTACAAGCCTTTGTGTGGCAGCGTGTTTGCACGGGGAGGGCTGATCGTTTACTCAAGAATGCAGACAATGAAAGTCAGCCGCATGAGCAATGCCAACACACACACACACACACACACACACACACAGGTTTACAGCCCTGTGGTTAAAGAGGTAAGGTTGTAATCTACCAGTGGCTACTTCCGGGATTTAACTCTTATCGAGTGAACTCAAACAAAGGGGAGGATCATGGTGGTTTTCTTGTCATGTGGCCACACTACACACACACACACACACACACACACACACACACACACACACACACCTGTAGTTGAAGTGCATGACGGCCTGGATGGCGCTGCCCCCTCCGGTGTTGATGTCTCCCTCGAAGCCCGGCAGCAGAGGCGTCACCACGTACACTCGGTACCTTTTACCCTCCCTACAATATTTGATATCAGAGCGAGAGAGCGTGAGTGTGAGTGTGAGCGACACGGAGGGCGGATAACAGCTGTGGAAGTTTACTTTCCAATCAGCAGATGTCGACTTAGATTACGAGAACAAATAAGCAGCGCCGCATTTTACAGCGAGAACACAGAGCGTCCAAACACAAGCAAACACCGGCTGAATCACACAAACCGGGTCAGAAACGTTTTTAAAACACAGCTGACTGCAGGCTCTGTGAGCTGCAGCCGTCTGCTGTGCACTGTGGGTAATGTAGGCTGTTACAAGGGAGTTTGTTTCATCACTGCATAACAATGTTTTCCTTGATATCAGCTGCCA
>CM024805.1:20226584-20274145 GCA_014281875.1 Nibea albiflora | reverse complement strand
TGTCACAATAAGGTTCAAATTTTATAAGACCAACAGAAAACATGGCAAAGTCAGCACTGAAAATGAGTCAAATAAAATGATGAGTATCAGTTCTCTTACTTTGTTCTGAGGGTCCAGGTTCAACACTGAAGTTTAGAATAAAATCTTTGGACCGTCACTCTTCATAGACAGACAGATGGATCCTGCAGACTCTGCTCTGTCCTTCTCTTTCTTCACATGAACATCCATCTTCTGGACTTCAGTCCTCTTCAGACCAGATTAGCTGCTGGAGTGTGAGTCTGTTTGTGTGAACGTAACTGCTGTGAAACAACCAGAAAATACATTTTAGTTCAGCTGATTAACCGACTTTCTCCTTCCCTCTCACACACTGCACATTTAATGTGAACACTGACTGTGAGCTCAGAACACAAGAAACAAGAATCAGGTTTGTAAAGAGTCACAAACAAGACTGAGAGATAACATCTGCAAACTGCGTATGAACACACACAGACTTTGTGTGGACAGGTGAATCAAACTGTTGAGTTCATTCCAACATTTCTTTCCTCTACAGTCCACAGAGAGAAAACTGACTCAGAGACTTTGACAGCAAAAATAATTCAAATGTTGGATTAACACTCACCCTGACTGAGTATGAACTTTTCCTCCGTCTGCTCTGCGCACTTTAAATGTAGAACAAACAAACTGAACTCTGATCCTCCAGGTTCCCTCCCTGTTCTTATCATCATGGATCACATGTTAATGTTGCTCCTCCCTCCTTCATGATGCGTTCATGAGCGTCTCTCAGAATTAAAATGAGTTTTGCTGTTTAAATGCTGTGAATAATCTGCTGTGTTTAAGTTTGAAACTAAAGTTCTTCAGACTCATTGAACTAAATGTTTTCTTTTACAGGCAGCACAGACACAGCTGGACATCAGCTCCTTCATGATCTACTGGATCTGGATCTTTGTGTGAGAGGAGACAGTGAGTTCATGTCAGCACAGGAGTCCTCCAGGACTGTGTCCTGTCCTCACTGACTCTCCTCTCTGTGCACAGACAGTCTCAGTCACACACACACCACACACACACACACCACACACACACCACACACACCACCACACACACACACACACACACACACACACACCACACACACACACACACACACCACACACACACACACACACACACACACACACACACACACAGTATATTATATTATATTAAAAGTATATTTTCACCTGGTCCCTTTTCTTTAAGTCTCTGCTTGTTTTCTTTCAGCAGGTTTATGTGAATTTTTCAGCCAAACAGGTTTTTGTGTCACAGGTGAATCAAACTGTTGAGTTCATTCCAACATTTCTTTCCTCTACAGTCCACAGAGAGAAAAACTGACTCAGAGACTTTGACAGCAAAATAATTCAAATGTTGGATTAACACTCACCCTGACTGAGTATGAACTTTTCCTCCGTCTGCTCTGCGCACTTTAAATGTAGTCCAAACAAACTGAACTCTGACACTTTCCTACCTGTCGTTATCAACCTGGATCACCTGGTTCATGTTGCTCCTCCCTCTCCATTAACAGAAATCACATGACTTTGCCTTTGTGTCTTTGGGTGCGGTCGAATTGTAATTTTGCTCAGGAACCTTCTTCACTGAGTGAAATGAGCCGGATGTATTAACGTAGCCGACACGATAAGAGCTGTTTGAATCCTCTGTGAAGGAAAGGAGCTTCAATGCTTCCTTTTATTATCTCCTTCAGCATAGGATACACCGGAGCATCCTTTAGGAAAGGAAAGGAGGCGACAGCCTGCAGCAGAGAGTGTGTGAACATGAACACACGTGTTGATCATGAAGTGTGTCCTGCTGCGTTCACACAGAGTACAAACTGTTTGGAACTGTGCCATCCAGCGTCCTGCAGGTCATCATGAAGTTCCCGTTGCTGATGAATCATATATCTTTGCCATAACTTGCTAATATGTTTGTATGTGAGTGGACAGGAGGGTGAGCGACCAGACCAGGTAACAAACACTTCACCTGACTTCTGTGACAGGTGGACAATATTCATTTATGACGTCACATTCTTTATATTTCCTGCGTGAAACAACACGGTCAGAGCGCGCGGGGAGAAGGTGAAGCGTTTTGTAGTCCATCTTCTGGACTTTGTAGTTTTACCACAGATCACGTCAATAACAATCACCGTCACATGATGACGTAGTCTAGTGTAAGAGCAGTCGTCTTCTCCTAACTCCTTATCACCTCTCCTACACATCTTACCTTGTCACGTTTTCCATCGAGGTCAAGGAAAAGTGGTTAGGAAAGGAGTTAGGAGCTGATTTTTTAAATATACGACCACACGCCTTATCAACCTGGATCACCTGGTTACTGTTGCTAAACAAACTAATCATTCAATCATGGAGAAAATAACCAGCAGATGAATTCATAATCTGAGCTGCATTCGAGTGCAGCATAGTTCAAAATGAGCTCCACCTCACTGACGTGTTTTGTCTGTGTGTGTTTTTGTTGTTTTCCCTCCCTGCCATTCAAATATGAATAATGAATGTTTGTATATATTCACTTTCTCGCTCAGTGGATGAATACCACTGCCCACTTTCAAATATGGACTCTGTCTGCACATTGTTGGACTACCTCTGCCCATGTACACCTGTGCTGTGTCTTTGAATGTGTGAATGTATATGAAATAAAAAAGAAGAGCTCCACCTCAACTGTAGCAGCAAGATCCTCTCCCCTCATAAACACACTGACACAATAAAACATCTTCATGATTATATGACCTACATGTTGGTGATCAGGAGTCTCAGAGACTCACTCAGTCTCCGTGTGTGTGTGTGTGTGTGTGTGTGTGGTTACTACAGAAAGAGAAGAAACCAACAAAATGCAGATTTTAAATCAATATATTAGATATTTTATTAGATATTAAACATGTGAAATAGTAACAGACATCATCAGTGTGGGTGAAATAGACAAGGCAACAACGAGGCAACAACATGTTGGTTATATTTATAAAGTGATCGCATGTTTGTATTTAAAATATTCATGTGAAAAGTAACTACAGCTGTTAAATAAATGGAGTAAAAGTACAATATGTGGAGTAGAAGTAGAAAGTAAATGCATGTACTCTGATACAAACACCTTAGAGTTGTACAAAAGTACAGTACTTGAGTAAAAGTACTTGGTGAACTTTGATCTTTATGTTGATGTGTTGTAGTGCTGTCCATGTCACAGGTTTGAACCCATCTTGTCTGAGTACAGGTGATGTGATGATCTGATTGTTGATGCAGCAGCACCACCTGGAGTCCAAAACAACAAACTACCAGCTGAAGTCAGATCTGCTGTCATCTGTTGTTAAATCACATATCACACATTCTTCCATGTCCTCTGCTGTGTGGGCTGTTGTTGACCTGTGCACTCTGACATCAACCTCCATGATACAGTACAATGTGAAAGTTAACAGCAGTTCATCATCCAACAGTGTGAAGCTGCAAAACAAAGAAATACAGAGAAACCACAGACTGAAGGAATCAAAGACAGAAAGACAGACAGAGCAGCAGTCCAGATCCACTGATGATCCTCTGTCACATGATCCAGAGGAACACACATGATGATGGTGGACTTGGACGATCTGGACATGGCCCAGTCAGAGCTGATGCTGCTGCTTCAACCTCTCTGGATCATCAGGACTCAGCTGACCAACACACACCTTTCTCACCACTCACACTCAGGCTCAGACTCATAATCATTCCCATACATATACTCCTTCTCATACTCATTCTCATACTCATACTCAGAGTCATACTCAGAGTCATACTTCGGGTCATACTTCGGGTCATATGCAGAGTCATACTTAGGGTAATATGCAGAGTCATACTCAGACCAGGGCGGAGGCCAGGACTTCCATCTGATGAGAGAACAAACAGTTGTTGTTACAGTCTGACAGTCTGATGAATGAGGACCGCTGTCTCTGTACATCTTGTAATGCTGTCAGCCTGTCGCCTGCACATCAGCCAAAAACACACCATCACAACGAGCTTCTCTCTCATCTGATTGGCTGACTGTTCTCTCTCTCATCTGATTGGCTGACTGTTCTCTCTCTCTCTGTCTTTCTGTCCAATCCTGAAGCCTGTCAGCGTTCTCCTCTCACAGCTTCACTGAGGAAAGCAGCCGCTGAGAAGGTCGGAGGTTTACAGGAAATACTGGATCTGTGCTTTGATACTAACTGTGTTTAGTACAATACTGCTGAGACCAACATGGACTGACTGCAACCCTCTACTGACCTCAGAGTCTGCAGACTGCAGTGTGGACTCTCCACAAGATCAGACAGAGGCTTCACTGCTGAATCCTGCAGGTTGTTGTAGCTCAGGTCCAGCTGTGTCAGATGGGAGGGGTTGGACTTCAGAGCTGAGGCCACGACTTCACAGTGAGTCTCTGAGAGTCCACAGTTATAAAGTCTGTGATGACAGAGAATATAAAACTTAAAGTCAAATAAAATCACAAAGCACATCAACATGAGCGTCTGTAGCTCAGCTGGTCAGTTGTTCAGCCTGAGCTGCTCAGCCATTGATCACAAGGTTTGTGGTTTGAAACTTGAGCTCCTCCTGTCCACATGTCAAAGTGTCCCTGAGCAACATAATGAACGCAGCAAACTGTAACTTTAGACAAAGTGACAGATTTTTTGGTGATGATGGGGTGAACACAGAGAGACCTCTAAAAGTGAAGAGTTTTCTCACTGGTCACCAGCACAAACGTGTTGATCCAAGATGTGGCTTTGCTTTGAAGGAGGAGACCATCTCAGGCTGTGAGCTCAGTTCATCCATGTAGCTGCAGGTTTTTGTAGCCGTGACTGCAGGAACCAGATTTACACTGCAGCACATCCACTTCATACTCTTGTATCAATTCTAAGTCTCTAAATAAACATCATGTGATGAAATGCAGCAGGTCACATTTTAAAGATGGACAGTCTTACTTTGTACAGTGCTGGTCTGACTGGCTGTCTGCAGTCCAGGTCTTGTTCTGGATCTTTCTCCACACTGGGGACAGGAGGAGTCTCCTGATGAAGCAGACTGGTCCCAGTATGAGCTGATGCAGTGTCTGCAGAACCAGTGTCCACAGCTGGTAGAGACCGGATCCTTCAGGACGTCCTGACACCAAACACCAGAACAGACGTTTCAAATACACACAGTATAATAAAACAGCCATATTTTCAGCAGGTTTAATGAGATGGATGGATGGATACTTTATTGATCCTGAAGGAAATTCAAGCATCCAGTATCAGCATGTTACCCTTCTTCTTGCAGCCTGCGATGGTTTTCCTGCCATCCCAGACCTCCCTCATGTTGTTCTGCAGCTTCTGTTCCACCTTCCTCCTGTGCTCGTCCTTTGCCTCTCCAGCTGGACCTTGAGTTCCCCCTGTACGGCTTGTTGTTAGGGAAGCAGTGTACAGCTTTAATGGGCACCACACATGCATACAGCAGCTCAGGTAGTCAGTGGAGCAGTGGGTGAGCCCCTCGATGTCCTCACCATGTGTATGTCCCGCAGGACGTTCCAGTCAGTAGATTCAAACAGTCCCTCAGAGCCTGCACTGCCTCAAGGAGCGTGTGGTTGTGGACTGTCTCTGGATCTTTGGCTCGTAGTGTGGGGTGAGCAGGACCAGGTCATGGTCAGACCTCCCCAGTGGGGGCAGAGGAGTGGCAGTGTAAGTCTCCCTCACGTCCTGCTCTTCCTGCTGGGGCAGCTCACAAACTGGTGAAAGTCTGGTAGCGTGGAGGCCAGTGTGACTTGGTTAAGATCCCCGGAGATGGCGATGAAGGCACGTCACACGCGGTCTCGGCGTGTGCACGCGGAGTAAACACAAACAACAACCTTCCGCCAGCACACACTCTGCTTCACCTGCCCCGGGCTGCACCATCTGATGTTCACACAGATGTTGGATTAACACTCAGCCTGACTCAGCGTCACGTTCCTTTAAATGGAGACTGCACAGACTTCCTGGGTGCGTTCGTATAGTAAAACAAATCAGCTCCTGACTCCTTTCCTAACCACTTCGATGGAAAACGTCACGAGGTAAGATGTGTAGGAGAGGTGAATAAGGAGTTAGGAGAAGAACGACTGCTCTTACACTAGACTACGTCATCATGTGACGGTGAACGTTATTGACGTGATCTGTGGTAAAACTACAAAGTCCAGAAGATGGACTACAAAACGCTTCACCTTCTCCCCGCGGCGCTCTGACCGTGTTGTTTCACGCAGAAAATATAAAGAATGTGACGTCATAAATGAATATTGTCCACCTGTCACAGAAGTCAGGTGAAGTGTTTGTTACCTGGTCTGGTCGTCTCACCCTCCTGTCCACTCACATACAAACATATTAGCAAGTTATGGCAAAGATATATGATTCATCAGCAACGGTTCCTGACATTTCGCACCTCCTGTATCAGGTTTGGGTCATGTCTATTGTTGCTGCCCTCCCCTCTTCATTTACAGGAAATCAGCTGAGTTTATCTTGTGTCTGAAGTAGGCTGCAGGTAGACTCTAACAGCTCTCATATCCACTAACAGTGGTGGTGAGAAAGTTGAGATCAAACGTTTGTAAAGATTTCACAGATGATGTGTTTGAACAGTAAATATGCTTCATGTAACGTACAATTAAACTGATGTTTTCCCAAATTTAGCGTGTCAAACTGTGAGGAAGTCATCAGGATCATATTTCTTTCAGTCAGAGATGTTGTGGCTGAATGAATGTAACTGTTCAAACACTGAGTTGATTCATGACGCTGACACAGGAACGTATTTAATGTGGATCAGTCACAGATCAGCACTGATCCATCAGATCGGAGCATCTTCACTTATTCTAGTCCTCACTCACTCTCCATTTGTTAGCTCAACCTGCTGTAGCATCAACGTCAGTCATCAGTGAGATATCAAAAAAACTTTGACACTGTCAGATGTAGAAGAGAAGAAACCAACAAAATGCAGATTTTATATCAAGATATTAGATATTTTATTAGATATTAAACATGTGAAATAGTAACAGACATCATCAGTGTGGGTGAAATAGACAAGGCAACAATAATGAAGTGTGACTCAAAGGTGAATCTAAGTTAGAACTTTAATGTTGGTTATATTTATAAAGTGATCGCATGTTTGAATTAAAATATTCATGTGAAAAGTAACTACAGCTGTTAAATAAATGGAGTAAAAAGTATGATTACTTAATTACAATACAATATCTCCCTCAAGATCCTCTCCCCTCATGAACACGCTGTGACACAATAAAACATCTTCATGATTATATGACCTACATGTTGGTGATCAGGAGTCTCAGAGACTCACTCAGTCTCAGTCTCTTTTTATTGATGTGTTTTAGTGGTGTCCATGTTCTCTGCTGTTACTGTTTGACAGTCTGAATGCAGACACACACTCATGTTCCTCCATCTACAGCTCACTGAAGGACAAATACATCTCAGCTGGAAATGTGCAACCACTGGACCAGATTTAGATACCAGGTCATTTCTGCAGTCTCTATGGTTTCTACCAATAATGCAGTCTGATACTGAATATAATGATTCACATGAAACAACATAAACATACAGAAGAAAGATGAACGAGTATACAGCAAAAATAATCCAGCACTGATGATCATACTCAGATTATTGTTATTATATCATTAACAGCAGTTCATCATCCAACAGTGTGAAGCTGCAAACAAAGAAATACAGAGAAACCACAGACTGAAGGAATCAAAGACAGAAAAGACAAAATCCAGACTCTGGTCCAGGTTCCAGGTGGTTGAGTGTGGAGCAGAAGGAGTGGAGTCATCCTCTCTCAACACAAACACCTTTCTCATCACTCACATTCTGACAAACATCACCTCCACCACCTGATGAGAGAAGCAGACAGACAACAGAAGTCATGAATCAGTGTTTACAGAGATTCCCTTCATCAGCTGCCAGTCAGTGATGCAGCACATCCAGTACTCTGTGTAGAGTATCCAGCTTCCTTTCAGCTCTCATGTTAACACATCATTACTATGCAAGACTATGGCCATACACACGTGAAATAAAATCTGGTGATTTATTTGTCCCGTGTTCAAATTCAACTTTTGTTTCACTGGACGAAGCAGATTTGCATCTCTACTTTGAGTGGAGGTTCAGGAACATTGGTGAACTTTTACCAGTGAGATGCAGCTTCAACCAACAGCACATACAAGTGTTGTGGGAGAATTATTGTTATGATTATAATTATTTAATTTTGAAACTTTATTTATCACACAACACATGTGTATTATTATTATTATTATTATTATTATTATTATACTCTTTCATCTGATTGGCTGACTGTTCTCTCTCTCGTCTGATTGGCTGACTGTTCTTTCTCTCATCTGATTGGCTGACTGTTCTCATCTCTCATCTGATTGGCTGACTGTTCTTTCTCTCATCTGATTGGCTGACTGTTCTCTCTCTCATCTGATTGGCTGACTGTTCTCTCTCTCTCTGTCTTTCTGTCCAATCCTGAAGCCTGTCAGCGTTCTCCTCTCACAGCTTCACTGAGGAAAGCAGCCGCTGAGAAGGTCGGAGGTTTACAGGAAATACTGGATCTGTGCTTTGATACTAACTGTGTTTAGTACAATACTGCTGAGACCAACATGGACTGACTGCAACCCTCTACTGACCTCAGAGTCTGCAGACTGCAGCGTGGATTCTTCACAAGATCAGACAGAGGCTTCACTGCTGAATCCTGCAGGTAGTTGTAGGTCAAGTCCAGGTATTTCAGATGGGAGGGGTTGGACTTCAGAGCTGAGGCCAGAGAAGCACAGCTGATCTCTGACAAACTGCAGCTCTTCAATCTGAATAAAGAATAAATGATGTTGATAAAAATCCATTTATGATCCAATCAGATGTGTTCAGGTTTGAAATGTGCAGCTCAACATTACTATGTCCTAATCAATGAGCTTTTTCTCTAACATGAGTAGAACAAACTGAAATGTTAAACTTCTGTTCTGGATTAAAATTTAGTAGATATACACTGTACAAGAGCAGAACATATGAATTAAGTTCGACAATAGTAACAGAGAGTCAGTGCACTGACCTCAGAGTCTGCAGTCTGCAGTGTGGACTCTGCAGAAAATCACACAGCAGCTTCACTCCTGAATCCTGCAGTTTGTTTCTTGTCAGGTCCAGCTCTGTCAGATGGGAGGGGTTGGACTTCAGAGCTGAGGCCAGAGAAGCACAGCTGATCTCTGACAAACTGCAGTCCTCCAATCTGAATAAAGAATAAATGATGTAAGTTTAGAAGACAATGTTCCTACCTGAAATCATTCAGTGTTTAATAATCTGCTCAGAGCTGAAGAAGGTTTAGAAAGTAGAAGTTCCAAACACCTGAACCCAACAGGATGCAGCTTCACAACAAATACAAACAGTGACAAAGAGCTCTCGTTAATATTAATGACAACGTGCTGCTTCTTCAATAAAGACGGAGTGACTTCAGCTCTTAAACTCTGCAGCTCCACCAGTGGCTCCATCTATACAGACTCATGTTGTTCAGGCCAAACACAATAAAACCCACAGAAATGAATTCAAGATTCAACTCAAGATCCCAAAGTAGTTCACAAAGATGACAAATATGTCAGGATGATTTTGTGGAAATGTGGAGTCATAAAACCAAAGCATGTTCAGTTTAAACTGTTCAGTCAGTTTAAGCATCGTATAGCTTCATCAAAATGTTTTCAGGTTTGAAATGTGCAGCTCAACATTGATCTGCCACAGTCAATGGACTAAACCACAGAAGAAGAAAATAGACTTTAACATTCAGATACTCAGTGTGGATCAGTATAATATCAGCCTGATGTCTGCAGTTTAGTGTCAGCACAACTTTCACATCATATTAATCTCAGCACAGAAGGAAAAAATGTGTCTGACCTCAGAGTCTGCAGTCTGCACTGTGGACTCCGCAGAGAATCACACAGCAGCTTCACTCCTGAATCCTGCAGCTTGTTTCCACTCAGGTCCAGCTCTGTCAGATGGGAGGGGTTGGACTTCAGAGCTGAGGCCACAACTTCACAGTGAGTCTCTGAGAGTCCACAGCCAGAAAGTCTGTGATGACAGAGAATATAAAACTTAAAGTCAAATAAAATCTGACATTTCGTTTTAAAAATCGATTCTTTCCATCACAAAGCACATCAACATGAGCGTCTGTAGCTCAGCTGGTCAGTTGTTCAGCCTGAGCTGGTCAGCCATTGATCACAAGGTTTGTGGTTTGAAACTTGAGCTCCTCCTGTCCACATGTCAAAGTGAACTGTGTCCACATATGTAAAGAACAATAACAGACACATTAGGATCTTTACTCTAATACTGATGGCTTCAGCTTTACGTTGCTTTGTAATGTTGATAATCACATCTGGACTTACTCAGCCTTTCTGCAGTTCCTCACAGCTGGAATCAGTCTCCGTCGTCCCTCCTTTGATGTGTTGTACTTCTTCAGGTCCAACTCATCCAGAACCTCCTCTGACATCTGCAGCATGTAGGCCAGAGCTGAGCAGTGGATCTCAGAGAGTTTCTTCTTTGATCTGTTCTTTGACTTCAGGAACTCTTGGATCTCCTGATGGACTGAGTCATCGTTCATCTCCATCAGACAGTGGAAGATGTTGATGTTTCTGTCAGGACAGATACCACCACTGTTCATCTCCTTCAGGTTGTTGATGGCTCTCTGGATGATTTCTGGACTGTTGTCTGTCTGACCCAGCAGGCCTCCTAAGAGTCTCTGGTTGGACTTCAGAGAGAGGCCATGAAGGAAGCGAACAAACAGGTCCAGGTGACCATTTTTACTTTGAAGGGATTTCTTCATGACCTTCCTCAGGAACACATCCAGAGATGTTCTTCCCCAAGAAGTCCTCCAGTACCTTTGTCTCCTTGTTGGTGTAACAGTGGAACAGGTAGACTGCAGCCAGAGAAACTCCTGAACGCTCAGATGAACAAAGCAGTAGACTGTTTTCTGGAAGATCACACTCTCTCTTTTGAAGATCTCTGTACAAACTCCTGAGTACACCAAGGCCTCTGTGACATCCAGACCACACTGCTCCAGGTCTTCTTGGTAGAACATGATGTTTCCTTCTCCAGCTGTTTAAACGCCAGCCTCCCCAGCTTCAGAAGAACTTCCCTGTCAGCCTCCGTCAGCTTCCTGTGGACTCGTCTCATGTCCTTCATCGTACTTCTTCTTCTTCCTCTTTGTCTGAACCAGCAGGAAGTGTGAGTACATGTCAGTCAGGGTCTTGGGCAGCTCTCCTCTCTGGTCTGTGGTCAACATGTGGTCCAGAACTGTAGCAGTGATCCAGCAGAAGACCGGGATCAGACACATGATGTGGAGGCTCCTGGAGGTCTTGATGTGTGAGATGATTCTGCTGGACAGATCTTCATCACTGACTCTCCTCCTGAAGTACTCCTCCTTCTGAGCGTCAGTGAAGCCTCGTACTTCTGTTACCCTGTCAACACGTGAAGGAGGGATCTGATTGGCTGCTGCAGGTCTGGAAGTTATCCAGATGAGAGCCGAGGGAAGCAGGTTCCCCTTGATGAGGCTTGTCAACAGCACGCTGACTGATGACTCCTGTGTGACATCAGACACGACCTCTTTGTTGTTGAAGTCCAGTGAAAGTCTGCTTTCATCCAGGCCGTCAAAGATGAACAGAAGTTTACAGACAGCGAGCTTCTCTGCTGTGACCTTCTGTAATGTTGGATGGAAAACATGGAGCAGCCTGAGAAGACTGAAACCGCTCATCTTTGATCAAGTTCAGCTCCCTGAACGAGAGCAGAACCACCAGACTGACATCTTGGTTCTCCGAGCCCTCTGCCCAGTCCAGAGTGAACTTCAGCACTGAGAAGGTTTTTCCAACGCCAGCGACGCCGTTGGTCAGAAACGACTCTGATGTGTCTCTGTTGGTCAGGTAAGGCTTTAAAGATGTCGTGGCATTTGATGGGAGTGTCATGGAGGGTCTCCTTCTTCTTGGAAGCTGTCTCAAGCTGCCTCACCTCATGTTGGGTATTAACCTCTTCACTCTGTCCCTCTGTGATGTAGAGCTCAGTGTAGATCCTGTTGAGGAGGGTTCCACTTCCTGTTTCCTCACTTCCTTCAGTCACACGTTCACATCTCGTCTTCAGACTGATCTTATGTCCATCTGAAACCTCCTGCAGACCACCGCTCACTGAAACAGAGACAGAAGTTTGAGACAAAACAAAGAAACAATCAATATGAGAACATGTGGAGAAGTAAATTTCATGAAGTCCAGTTCTGGTTAAACATCAGTAATTTTTCTCTCACCCTCTGACTTTGTCTTGTTTCATGAATTTGATTATTTATCACTCTACAACACAGAGTTTCAGTTGAAGTCCAAATTGGTTTAAAAGGAAAAAAAAGGTTGGGGTGGGTGAACACAGAGAAGCCTTTAAGAGTTTTCCCTTCCACCAGTGAATACTTTGCATTGAGGGAGAAGACCATCTCACGTTGGCTCCTCTAAATGAACGTGAGCTCAGTCAGTCCATGTAACTGCGGGTTTTTGTAGCTGTGACTGCAGGAATCAGAATTATATTTGTGTCACAGAACATTCAGCATAATATGTTGGAGGATTTGAGTGTTATTCACGCTTTAACACTGTGTACTTATAGAGGCTGTTCTTCACCCAGCAGGTTCTGCCTGTATATGCCATCACACCACTGCAGTTCATCCAGAATGCAGCAGGCTCATCCTACATGCAAGACATTGTCAAGCCAAACACCCATCCCATCACTACGCTCTATAACTTGCAATCTGTTTGATACTCATTTTAAAGATGGACAGTCTTACTTTGTACAGTGCTGGTCTGACTGGCTGTCTGCAGTCCAGGTCTTGTTCTGGGTCTTTTCCCACACTGGGGACAGGAGGAGTCTCCTGATGAAGCAGACTGGTCCCAGTATGAGCTGATGCAGTGTCTGCAGAACCAGTGTCCACAGCTGGTAGAGACCGGATCCTTCAGGACGTCCTGACACAAAACACAGCAGGACGGCTGCTCCTCCACAGGAACATGACTCCTCTTCCTCTCTCTGTGAAGGCATTTCTTTATCACTCAGATGATTTGTTGACTGTTGACTCGAACCCTTTGACTTTCTCTCTCTCTCTGACAGGCCTTGTCTGGCTCTCTCTTCCCCGCTGCATGGTTTTGGTTCTTTTCATTTCATGCAACACCTCGCACACGCTACATATTACACTCCTGCATGCACACACCTTCCCCACTGACACTGATAAACACACTCATCATTCCCTTTGTTTAGTTTCCAGTTTTTTTGAGTTGTTAAACAATAAATTAATAACTTTTGCCTTCAACCCATGTCTCCCCTTTGTTTTTGTCATTGCCTTTAAGCAGGGCTGACCTTTGGCTTTTAGTGGCCATGAACAAGATTTTGTTTGTGTCAAGAAACTGCACACACCGCTAATAACTGAATGAGCGCACACTCACGCAATAGAGATTATAAAGTTCAGGGGCGGGTCCCGTAACCTCACGGAGCCAGAGGGGCGGGAGAGATGCTGAATGGAGCCGTTTTGTCAAACCTGTTCTCACAAAACTTCTCAAAATGAGTCAGTCAGTCAAAAACTGATTGGTAACTGATGACATCGCAGCACAATGCTGCAGACAGCAGAGAGGCAGACAAGCAGCACTGTGCAGCATTTTGGACAGGAGGAAAGCAAGAAATCGGAATTATGTGAAAAGGTTAATTGCATGAATCCCACGATCATTGCGTGAGGTTTGGCAATGAAGAACGAGCAACATTAGTCCAAGTTCATGTGTGGCCCCTCTAGGAGTTGTGGCCTTAGACAGCCATAGTGCGCTTATGCCACCGGCCAGCCCTGTCTCCAGGCCCGGTCGTGACAGTCCCTGACAGGCCATAATCGATGCTGAAAACTAACAACAAGAATCATCACATAACTGTTTCAGTTAATTGCTTAGTTTGAGTAGCATGTCCTGTAGAATATACATTAAGATGAGTGTAACAATGTACATTGTACAAGTTCTTCATTAACATTTAATGATAACAAATGTAGGAAATGCAACATTTGGAGGAGCCTGGAGCCAATCACAGCAGACATTGGTACACCCTAGACAGGTTGCAAACCCTGGATAAGATAGGACCTGACACACACAGACAAACAATCACTGATGCTGACATTCACACCAATTAACCTGCATGTCTTTGGACTGTGGGAGGAAGCTGGAGAACCTGCACAGAACCAATTCAGTAAGAGTTCTGCATCATTAATATAAATTCTTCAACGTTTTGTCTTCATCCTCAATGCCTCATCTTCAGTCTCTTACTTTGTGTCTGAGGGTCCAGGTTCATCACTGAAGTCTAGAGTATCACGGGACCGGTCACTCTTCATAGACAGATAGCTGAATCCTGCAGGCTCTGCTCTGTCCTCCTCTTCTTCCATCTTCTGGACTTCAGTCAGTCTGAGAGGTGAAACAGTAACACTGACTGTGAGCTCAGGACACAAGAAACACGTTTGTTCAAGAGCGACAAACAAGAACAGGAAAGTAACATTTAAACTGCGCATGAACACACACAGACTTTGTGTGGACAGGTGAATCAAACTGTTGAGTTCATTCCAACATTTCTTTCCTCTACAGTCCACAGAGAGAAAACTGACTCAGAGACTTTGACAGCAAAATAATTCAAATGTTGGATTAACACTCACCCTGACTGAGTATGAACTTTTCCTCCGTCTGCTCTGCGCACTCAAAATGGAGACTGAACACTTTCAGGTTCCCTCCCTGTATCAGGTTGGGTCATGTCTATTGTTGCTCCTCCCCTCTTCATTTACAGGAAATCAGCTGAGTTTATCTTTGTGTCTGAAGTAGGCTGCAGGTAGACTCTAACAGCTCTCATATGCAATAACAGTGGTGGTGAGAAAGTTGAGATCAAACGTTTGTAAAGATTTCACAGATGATGTGTTTGACAGTAAATATTCTTCATGTAACGTACAATTAAACTGATGTTTTCCCAAATTTAGCGTGTCAAACTGTGAGGAAGTCATCAGGATCATATTTCTTTCAGTCAGAGATGTTGTGGCTGAATGAATGTAACTGTTCAAACACTGAGTTGATCATGACGCTGACACAGGAACTGTATTTAATGTGGATCAGTCACAGATCAGCACTGATCCATCAGATCGGAGCATCTTCACTTATTCTAGTCCTCACTTCACTCTCCATTTGTTAGCTCAACCTGCTGTAGCATCAACGTCAGTCATCAGTGAGATATCAAAACTTTGACACTGTCAGATGTAGAAGAGAAGAAACCAACAAAATGCAGATTTTATATCAATATATTAGATATTTTATTAGATATTAAACATGTGAAATAGTAACAGACATCATCAGTGTGGGTGAAATAGACAAGGCAACAATAATGAAGTGTGACTCAAAGGTGAATCTAAGTTAGAACTTTAATGTTGGTTATATTTATAAAGTGATCGCATGTTTGAATTTAAAATATTCATGTGAAAAGTAACTACAGCTGTTAAATAAATGGAGTAAAAAGTATGATTACTTTAATTACAATACAATATCTCCCTCAAGATCCTCTCCCCTCATAAACACGCTGACACAATAAAACATCTTCATGATTATATGACCTACATGTTGGTGATCAGGAGTCTCAGAGACTCACTCAGTCTCAGTCTCTTTTTATTGATGTGTTTTAGTGGTGTCCATGTTCTCTGCTGTTACTGTTTGACAGTCTGAATGCAGACACACACTCATGTTCCTCCATCTACAGCTCACTGAAGGACAAAATACATCTCAGCTGGAAATGTGCAACCACTGGACCAGATTTAGATACCAGGTCATTTCTGCAGTCTCTATGGTTTCTACCAATAATGCAGTCTGATACTGAATATAATGATTCACATGAAACAACATAAACATACAGAAGAAAGATGAACGAGTATACAGCAAAAATAATCCAGCACTGATGATCATACTCAGATTATTGTTATTATATCATTAACAGCAGTTCATCATCCAACAGTGTGAAGCTGCAAAACAAAGAAATACAGAGAAACCACAGACTGAAGGAATCAAAGACAGAAAAGACAAAATCCAGACTCTGGTCCAGGTTCCAGGTGGTTGAGTGTGGAGCAGAAGGAGTGGAGTCATCCTCTCTCAACACAAACACCTTTCTCATCACTCACATTCTGACAAACATCACCTCCACCACCTGATGAGAGAAGCAGACAGACAACAGAAGTCATGAATCAGTGTTTACAGAGACTCCCTTCATCAGCTGCCAGTCAGTGATGCAGCACATCCAGTACTCTGTGTAGAGTATCCAGCTTCCTTTCAGCTCTCATGTTAACACATCATTACTATGCAAGACTATGGCCATACACACGTGAAATAAAATCTGGTGATTTATTTGTCCCGTGTTCAAATTCAACTTTTGTTTCACTGGACGAAGCAGATTTGCATCTCTACTTTGAGTGGAGGTTCAGGAACATTGGTGAACTTTTACCAGTGAGATGCAGCTTCAACCAACAGCACATACAAGTGTTGTGGGAGAATTATTGTTATGATTATAATTATTTAATTTTGAAACTTTATTTATCACACAACACATGTGTATTATTATTATTATTATTATTATTATTATTATTATACTCTTTCATCTGATTGGCTGACTGTTCTTTCTCTCATCTGATTGGCTGACTGTTCTCTCTCTCGTCTGATTGGCTGACTGTTCTCTCTCTCATCTGATTGACTGACTGTTCTCTCTCTCATCTGATTGGCTGACTGTTCTTTCTCTCATCTGATTGGCTGACTGTTCTCTCTCTCATCTGATTGGCTGACTGTTCTCTCTCTCATCTGATTGGCTGACTGTTCTCTCTCTCTCTGTCTTTCTGTCCAATCCTGAAGCCTGTCAGCGTTCTCCTCTCACAGCTTCACTGAGGAAAGCAGCCGCTGAGAAGGTCGGAGGTTTACAGGAAATACTGGATCTGTGCTTTGATACTAACTGTGTTTAGTACAATACTGCTGAGACCAACATGGACTGACTGCAACCCTCTACTGACCTCAGAGTCTGCAGACTGCAGCGTGGATTCTTCACAAGATCAGACAGAGGCTTCACTGCTGAATCCTGCAGGTAGTTGTAGGTCAAGTCCAGGTATTTCAGATGGGAGGGGTTGGACTTCAGAGCTGAGGCCAGAGAAGCACAGCTGATCTCTGACAAACTGCAGCTCTTCAATCTGAATAAAGAATAAATGATGTTGATAAAAATCCATTTATGATCCAATCAGATGTGTTCAGGTTTGAAATGTGCAGCTCAACATTACTATGTCCTAATCAATGAGCTTTTCTCTAACATGAGTAGAACAAACTGAAATGTTAAACTTCTGTTCTGGATTAAAATTTAGTAGATATACACTGTACAAGAGCAGAACATATGAATTAAGTTCGACAATAGTAACAGAGAGTCAGTGCACTGACCTCAGAGTCTGCAGTCTGCAGTGTGGACTCTGCAGAAAATCACACAGCAGCTTCACTCCTGAATCCTGCAGTTTGTTTCTTGTCAGGTCCAGCTCTGTCAGATGGGAGGGGTTGGACTTCAGAGCTGAGGCCAGAGAAGCACAGCTGATCTCTGACAAACTGCAGTCCTCCAATCTGAATAAAGAATAAATGATGTAAGTTTAGAAGACAATGTTCCTACCTGAAATCATTCAGTGTTTAATAATCTGCTCAGAGCTGAAGAAGGTTTAGAAAGTAGAAGTTCCAAACACCTGAACCCAACAGGATGCAGCTTCACAACAAATACAAACAGTGACAAAGAGCTCTCATTAATATTAATGACAACGTGCTGCTTCTTCAATAAAGACGGAGTGACTTCAGCTCTTAAACTCTGCAGCTCCACCAGTGGCTCCATCTATACAGACTCATGTTGTTCAGCCAAACACAAATAAAAACCCACAGAAATGAATTCAAGATTCAACTCAAGATCCCAAAGTAGTTCACAAAGATGACAAATATGTCAGGATGAATTTTGTGGAAATGTGGAGTCATAAAACCAAAGCATGTTCAGTTTAAACTGTTCAGTCAGTTTAAGCATCGTATAGCTTCATCAAAATGTTTCAGGTTTGAAATGTGCAGCTCAACATTGATCTGCCACAGTCAATGGACTAAACCACAGAAGAAGAAAACAGACTTTAGCATTCAGATACTCAGTGTGGATCAGTATAATATCAGCCTGATGTCTGCAGTTTAGTGTCAGCACAACTTTCACATCATATTAATCTCAGCACAGAAGGAAAAAATGTGTCTGACCTCAGAGTCTGCAGTCTGCACTGTGGACTCCGCAGAGAATCACACAGCAGCTTCACTCCTGAATCCTGCAGCTTGTTTCCACTCAGGTCCAGCTCTGTCAGATGGGAGGGGTTGGACTTCAGAGCTGAGGCCAGAGAAGCACAGCTGATCTCTGACAAATCGCAGCGCCTCAACCTGAATAAAGAATAAATGATGTTGATAAAAATCCATTTATGATCCAATCAGATGTGTTCAGGTTTGAAATGTGCAGCTCAACATTACTATGTCCTAATCAATGAGCTTTTCTCTAACATGAGCAGAGTGACTTTGTCATTGTGTTATTGTGGATCATCATAATGTCAGCCTTCTACAGACATCATCCAAACGTCAGCACAACATTCAAAACTTCAACTGTTAATTGAAGATCTATAGTAATAGTAACAGAGAGTCAGTGAACTGACCTCAGAGTCTGCAGTCTACAGTTTGGACTCTTCAGTCCAGCAGACAGCTTCACTCCTGAATCCTGCAGGTTCCTGTTTTCACTCAGGTCCAGCTCTGTCAGATGGGAGGAGTTGGACTTCAGAGCTGAGGCCACAACTTCACAGTGAGTCTCTGAGAGTCCACAGTTAGAAAGTCTGTGATGACAGAGAATATAAAACTTAAAGTCAAATAAAATCTGACATTTCGTTTTAAAAATCGATTCTTTCCATCACAAAGCACATCAACATGAGCGTCTGTAGCTCAGCTGGTCAGTTGTTCAGCCTGAGCTGGTCAGCCATTGATCACAAGGTTTGTGGTTTGAAACTTGAGCTCCTCCTGTCCACATGTCAAAGTGAACTGTGTCCACATATGTAAAGAACAATAACAGACACATTAGGATCTTTACTCTAATACTGATGGCTTCAGCTTTACGTTGCTTTGTAATGTTGATAATCACATCTGGACTTACTCAGCCTTTCTGCAGTTCCTCACAGCTGGAATCAGTCTCCGTCGTCCCTCCTTTGATGTGTTGTACTTCTTCAGGTCCAACTCATCCAGAACCTCCTCTGACATCTGCAGCATGTAGGCCAGAGCTGAGCAGTGGATCTCAGAGAGTTTCTTCTTTGATCTGTTCTTTGACTTCAAGAACTCTTGGATCTCCTGATGGACTGAGTCATCGTTCATCTCCATCAGACAGTGGAAGATGTTGATGTTTCTGTCAGGACAGATACCACCACTGTTCATCTCCTTCAGGTTGTTGATGGCTCTCTGGATGATTTCTGGACTGTTGTCTGTCTGACCCAGCAGGCCTCCTAAGAGTCTCTGGTTGGACTTCAGAGAGAGGCCATGAAGGAAGCGAACAAACAGGTCCAGGTGACCATTTTTACTTTGAAGGGATTTCTTCATGACCTTCCTCAGGAACACATCCAGAGATGTCTTCCCCAAGAAGTCCTCCAGTACCTTTGTCTCCTTGTTGGTGTAACAGTGGAACAGGTAGACTGCAGCCAGAAACTCCTGAACGCTCAGATGAACAAAGCAGTAGACTGTTTTCTGGAAGATCACACTCTCTCTTTTGAAGATCTCTGTACAAACTCCTGAGTACACCAAGGCCTCTGTGACATCCAGACCACACTGCTCCAGGTCTTCTTGGTAGAACATGATGTTTCCTTTCTCCAGCTGTTTAAACGCCAGCCTCCCCAGCTTCAGAAGAACTTCCCTGTCAGCCTCCGTCAGCTCCTGTGGACTCGTCTCATGTCCTTCATCGTACTTCTTCTTCTTCCTCTTTGTCTGAACCAGCAGGAAGTGTGAGTACATGTCAGTCAGGGTCTTGGGCAGCTCTCCTCTCTGGTCTGTGGTCAACATGTGGTCCAGAACTGTAGCAGTGATCCAGCAGAAGACCGGGATCAGACACATGATGTGGAGGCTCCTGGAGGTCTTGATGTGTGAGATGATTCTGCTGGACAGATCTTCATCACTGACTCTCCTCCTGAAGTACTCCTCCTTCTGAGCGTCAGTGAAGCCTCGTACTTCTGTTACCCTGTCAACACGTGAAGGAGGGATCTGATTGGCTGCTGCAGGTCTGGAAGTTATCCAGATGAGAGCCGAGGGAAGCAGGTTCCCCTTGATGAGGCTTGTCAACAGCACGCTGACTGATGACTCCTGTGTGACATCAGACACGACCTCTTTGTTGTTGAAATCCAGTGAAAGTCTGCTTTCATCCAGGCCGTCAAAGATGAACAGAAGTTTACAGACAGCGAGCTTCTCTGCTGTGACCTTCTGTAATGTTGGATGGAAAACATGGAGCAGCCTGAGAAGACTGAACCGCTCATCTTTGATCAAGTTCAGCTCCCTGAACGAGAGCAGAACCACCAGACTGACATCTTGGTTCTCCGAGCCCTCTGCCCAGTCCAGAGTGAACTTCAGCACTGAGAAGGTTTTTCCAACGCCAGCGACGCCGTTGGTCAGAACGACTCTGATGTGTCTCTGTTGGTCAGGTAAGGCTTTAAAGATGTCGTGGCATTTGATGGGAGTGTCATGGAGGGTCTCCTTCTTCTTGGAAGCTGTCTCAAGCTGCCTCACCTCATGTTGGGTATTAACCTCTTCACTCTGTCCCTCGGTGATGTAGAGCTCAGTGTAGATCCTGTTGAGGAGGGTTCCACTTCCTGTTTCCTCACTTCCTTCAGTCACACGTTCACATCTCGTCTTCAGACTGATCTTATGTCCATCTGAAACCTCCTGCAGACCACCGCTCACTGAAACAGAGACAGAAGTTTGAGACAAAACAAAGAAACAATCAATATGAGAACATGTGGAGAAGTAAATTTCATGAAGTCCAGTTCTGGTTAAACATCAGTAATTTTTCTCTCACCCTCTGACTTTGTCTTGTTTCATGAATTTGATTATTTATCACTCTACAACACAGAGTTTCAGTTGAAGTCCAAATTGGTTTAAAAGGAAAAAAAAGGTTGGGGTGGGTGAACACAGAGAAGCCTTTAAGAGTTTTCCCTTCCACCAGTGAATACTTTGCATTGAGGGAGAAGACCATCTCACGTTGGCTCCTCTAAATGAACGTGAGCTCAGTCAGTCCATGTAACTGCGGGTTTTTGTAGCTGTGACTGCAGGAATCAGAATTATATTTGTGTCACAGAACATGTCAGCATAATATGTTGGAGGATTTGAGTGTTATTCACGCTTTAACACTGTGTACTTATAGAGGCTGTTCTTCACCCAGCAGGTTCTGCCTGTATATGCCATCACACCACTGCAGTTCATCCAGAATGCAGCAGGCTCATCCTACATGCAAGACATTGTCAAGCCAAACACCCATCCCATCACTACGCTCTATAACTTGCAATCTGTTTGATACTCATTTTAAAGATGGACAGTCTTACTTTGTACAGTGCTGGTCTGACTGGCTGTCTGCAGTCCAGGTCTTGTTCTGGATCTTTTCCAACACTGGGGACAGGAGGAGTCTCCTGATGAAGCAGACTGGTCCCAGTATGAGCTGATGCAGTGTCTGCAGAACCAGTGTCCACAGCTGGTAGAGACCGGATCCTTCAGGACGTCCTGACACAAAACACAGCAGGACGGCTGCTCCTCCACAGGAACATGACTCCTCTTCCTCTCTCTGTGAAGACATTTCTTTATCACTCAGATGATTTGTTGACTGTTGACTCGAACCCTTTGACTTTCTCTCTCTCTCTGACAGGCCTTGTCTGGCTCTCTCTTCCCCGCTGCATGGTTTTGGTTCTTTTCATTTCATGCAACACCTCGCACACGCTACATATTACACTCCTGCATGCACACACCTTCCCCACTGACACTGATAAACACACTCATCATTCCCTTTGTTTAGTTTCCAGTTTTTTTGAGTTGTTAAACAATAAATTAAATTAAATTAAATTAAATTAAATTAATAACTTTTGCCTTCAACCCATGTCTCCCCTTTGTTTTTGTCATTGCCTTTAAGCAGGGCTGACCTTTGGCTTTTAGTGGCCATGAACAAGATTTTGTTTGTGTCAAGAAACTGCACACACCGCTAATAACTGAATGAGCGCACACTCACGCAATAGAGATTATAAAGTTCAGGGCGGTCCCGTAACCTCACGGAGCCAGAGGGGCGGGAGAGATGCTGAATGGAGCCGTTTTGTCAAACCTGTTCTCACAAAACTTCTCAAAATGAGTCAGTCAGTCAAAAACTGATTGGTAACTGATGACATCGCAGCACAATGCTGCAGACAGCAGAGAGGCAGACAAGCAGCACTGTGCAGCATTTTGGACAGGAGGAAAGCAAGAAATCGGAATTATGTGAAAAGGTTAATTGCATGAATCCCACGATCATTGCGTGAGGTTTGGCAATGAAGAACGAGCAACATTAGTCCAAGTTCATGTGTGGCCCCTCTAGGAGTTGTGACAGCCATAGTGCGCTTATGCCACCGGCCAGCCCTGTCTCCAGGCCCGGTCGTGACAGTCCCTGACAGGCCATAATCGATGCTGAAAACTAACAACAAGAATCATCACATAACTGTTTCAGTTAATTGCTTAGTTTGAGTAGCATGTCCTGTAGAATATACATTAAGATGAGTGTAACAATGTACATTGTACAAGTTCTTCATTAACATTTAATGATAACAAATGTAGGAAATGCAACATTTGGAGGAGCCTGGAGCCAATCACAGCAGACATTGGTACACCCTAGACAGGTTGCAAACCCTGGATAAGATAGGACCTGACACACACAGACAAACAATCACTGATGCTGACATTCACACCAATTAACCTGCATGTCTTTGGACTGTGGGAGGAAGCTGGAGAACCTGCACAGAACCAATTCAGTAAGAGTTCTGCATCATTAATATAAATTCTTCAACGTTTTGTCTTCATCCTCAATGCCTCATCTTCAGTCTCTTACTTTGTGTCTGAGGGTCCAGGTTCATCACTGAAGTCTAGAGTATCACGGGACCGGTCACTCTTCATAGACAGATAGCTGAATCCTGCAGGCTCTGCTCTGTCCTCCTCTTCTTCCATCTTCTGGACTTCAGTCAGTCTGAGAGGTGAAACAGTAACACTGACTGTGAGCTCAGAACACAAGAAACACGTTTGTTCAAGAGCGACAAACAAGAACAGGAAGTAACATTTAAACTGCGCATGAACACACACAGACTTTGTGTGGACAGGTGAATCAAACTGTTGAGTTCATTCCAACATTTCTTTCCTCTACAGTCCACAGAGAGAAAACTGACTCAGAGACTTTGACAGCAAAATAATTCAAATGTTGGATTAACACTCACCCTGACTGAGTATGAACTTTTCCTCCGTCTGCTCTGCGCACTCAAAATGGAGACTGAACACTTTCAGGTTCCCTCCCTGTATCAGGTTGGGTCATGTCTATTGTTGCTCCTCCCCTCTTCATTTACAGGAAATCAGCTGAGTTTATCTTTGTGTCTGAAGTAGGCTGCAGGTAGACTCTAACAGCTCTCATATCCACTAACAGTGGTGGTGAGAAAGTTGAGATCAAACGTTTGTAAAGATTTCACAGATGATGTGTTTGACAGTAAATATTCTTCATGTAACGTACAATTAAACTGATGTTTTCCCAAATTTAGCGTGTCAAACTGTGAGGAAGTCATCAGGATCATATTTCTTTCAGTCAGAGATGTTGTGGCTGAATGAATGTAACTGTTCAAACACTGAGTTGATCATGACGCTGACACAGGAACTGTATTTAATGTGGATCAGTCACAGATCAGCACTGATCCATCAGATCGGAGCATCTTCACTTATTCTAGTCCTCACTTCACTCTCCATTTGTTAGCTCAACCTTCTGTAGCATCAACGTCAGTCATCAGTGAGATATCAAAACTTTGACACTGTCAGATGTAGAAGAGAAGAAACCAACAAAATGCAGATTTTATATCAAGATATTAGATATTTTATTAGATATTAAACATGTGAAATAGTAACAGACATCATCAGTGTGGGTGAAATAGACAAGGCAACAATAATGAAGTGTGACTCAAAGGTGAATCTAAGTTAGAACTTTAATGTTGGTTGTATTTATAAAGTGATCGCATGTTTGTATTTAAAATATTCATGTGAAAAGTAACTACAGCTGTTAAATAAATGGAGTAAAAAGTACAATATGTGGAGTAGAAGTAGAAAGTAAATGCATGTACTCTGATACAAACACCTTAGAGTTGTATTAAAGTACAGTACTTGGTGTACTTTGATCTTTTTATTGATGTGTTGTAGTGGTGCAAAACAAAGAAATACAGAGAAACCACTTGACATTGTGTCTGACAGATAGAGCTGATCTCAGAGCAGTTCAGACTGCAGCACTGACAGTCATCTCCACTTGTTGTGATTCCTCCGTCAGTCTCTGCTGGATGAAGCTCTCCTCTCCACTCCACCTCCCAGTAACATGGCCCAGTCAGAGCTGATGCTGCTGCTTCAACCTCTCTGGATCATCAGGACTCAGCTGACCAACACACACACCTTTCTCATCACTCAGGCTCTGACAGAGATCACTTCCACCTGATGAGAGAAGCAGACAGACAACAGAAGTCATGAATCAGTGTTTACAGAGACTCCCTTCATCAGCTGTCAGTCAGTGATGCAGCACATCCAGTATAAAGAGCAGCAGGACTTCAGTCCTGTTCACACACAGGTGGAGCGGCTGTGTAGCGTAGCCAGCTTCCTGTCAGCTCTCATGTTAACGTGTTGGACTGAAGCTTAACATGGACTGACTGCAACCCTCTACTGACCTCAGAGTCTGCAGTCTGCAGTCTGGACTCTCCAGAAAATCACACAGCAGCTTCACTCCTGAATCCTGCAGGTAGTTGTAGCTCAGGTCCAGCTTTGTCAGATGGGAGGGGTTGGACTTGAGAGCTGAGGCCAGAGAAGCACAGCTGATCTCTGACAAACTGCAGTTCCTCAAACTGAATAAAGAATAAATGATGTTGATAAAAATCCATTTATGATCCAATCAGATGTGTTGTCAACACAAATAAAGCAGTGTTATGCTTTATTTGTGTTGACAACCATTCATGTTAATAGCATACTGTGTGTAAGTATGATCATAAATTTGCTTTAATTGTTAATTAAACAAATTGAAATGAAGAGGGCTGACTGCAACCCTCTACTGACCTCAGAGTCTGCAGACTGCAGTGTGGACTCTGCAGAAAATCACACAGCAGCTTCACTGCTGAATCCTGCAGGTTGTTTCCTCTCAGGTTCAGCTCTGTCAGATGGGAGGGGTTGGACTTCAGAGCTGAGGCCAGAGAAGCACAGCTGATCTTTGACAAACTGCAGTGCTCCAACCTGAATAAAGAATAAATGATGTTGATAAAAATCCATTTATGATCCAATCAGATGTGTTCAGGTTTGAAATGTGCAGCTCAACATTACTATGTCCTAATCAATGAGCTTTTCTCTAACATGAGCAGAGTGACTTTGTTATTGTGTTATTGTGGATCATCATAATGTCAGCCTTCTACAGACATCATCCAAACGTCAGCACAACATTCAGACAACCATTCATGTCAACACAGATTAATAACATGCTGCTGATCTGTGTGTGTGTGTGTGTGTGTGTGTGTGTGTGTGTGTGACATATTTTTATTTCAACAAGTAAACTTGATCATTCCAGTCAAATCTGAGTTCAGAGGATCTTCTGTATACAGATGTGACCATTTACCAACAATTCTAAACATTCATTGACTTTAACCACTAACAGACATTTTCTACAGTTTCTTTAAGAAACACAAGTCTTTGTGACTGCAGACTAAATTTAATACAACAAACATGAAAATGTGAACAAAAGGACATTTACAACTTTATGGATGGAAGTTATGTCTGAACATAAATTAGCTTCAGTTGTTAATGAACCATCAGATCTACAATAGTAACAGAGAGTCAGTGAACTGACCTCAGAGTCTGCAGTCTGCAGTGTGGACTCTGCAGAAAATCACACAGCAGCTTCACTCCTGAATCTTTCAGGTCATTGTCACTCAGGTCCAGCTCTGTCAGATGGGAGGGGTTGGACTTCAGAGCTGAGGCCAGAGAAGCACAGCTGATCTCTGACAAATCGCAGCGCCTCAACCTGAATAAAGAATAAATGATGTTGATAAAAATCCATTTATGATCCAATCAGATGTGTTCAGGTTTGAAATGTGCAGCTCAACATTACTATGTCCTAATCAATGAGCTTTTCTCTACATTTCTGCTGTTTCAACCTTTCTGTCCCTCTTTAACTCGAGTCCCTGCACTTGTGATGCTCTCTGACTGTGAGCTTCATCCTCAATCATCTTTAGAACTGGATCTAATGTGCAAAGTGACATGAATGTTGTCTTCATCTGAAATGTAACCTTGTACCTCCCCGTACAAATATAGTAGATTATTTATGCTCCTGTTTACTGGCTGAGTCACAGCACAAAGTGACATCACTTCCTGAATGGAAACATCATTACATGTTGAAGTGTCGTCTATCGATGGTGACAGATCAGAAAAACGTCTGTTGTGCATTTAAATCTGGTAGATAAACACTGTACAAGAGCAGAACACACAAACTGACCTCAGAGTCTGCAGTCTGCAGTTTGGACTCTCCAGTCCAGCACACAGTGTCTTCACTGCTGAATCCTGCAGGTTGTTGTCACTCATGTCCAGCTCTGTCAGATGGGAGGGGTTGGACTTCAGAGCTGAGGCCACGACTTCACAGTGAGTCTCTGAGAGTCCACAGTTAGAAAGTCTGTGATGACAGAAAATATAAAACTTAAAGTAGAATAAAGATTAAATGTTATCATAAAATACAACTCACATTTTGTATCACAAAGCACATTAACATAAGAGGCTCTACTTAACATGCATGAGTCTGAGTTGTGTATCTTCAATGGCTTCAGCTTTACGTTGCTTCATAATGTTGATAATCACATCTGGACTTACACAGCCTTTTTGCAGTTCCTCACAGCTGGAATCAGTCTTTGTTGTCCCTCTGCTGATGTGTTGTACTTCTTCAGGTCAAACTCATCCAGAACCTCCTCTGACATCTGCAGCATGTAGGCCAGAGCTGAGCAGTGGATCTCAGAGAGTTTCTTCTCTGATCTGTTCTCTGACTTCAGGAACTCTTGGATTTCCTGATGGACTGAGTCATCGTTCATCTCCATCAGACAGTGGAAGATGTTGATGCTTCTGTCAGGAGAGATATCATCACTGTTCATCTTCTTCAGGTTGTTGATGGCTCTCTGGATGATTTCTGGACTGTTGTCTGTCTGACCCAGCAGGCCTCCTAAGAGTCTCTGGTTGGACTCCAGAGAGAGGCCATGAAGGAAGCGAACAAACAGGTCCAGGTGACCATTTTCACTTTGAAGGGATTTCTCCATGGCCTTCATCAGGAAGACATCCAGGGATAGCTTCCCAAAGAAGTCCTCCAGTGGCTCTGTCTTCCTGTTGGTGTAACAGTGGAACAGGTAGACTGCAGCCAGAAACTCCTGAACGCTCAGATGAACAAAGCAGTAGACTGTTTTCTGGAGGATCACACTCTCTCTTTTGAAGATCTGTGTACAAACTCCTGAGTACACCGAGGCCTCTGTGACATCCAGACCACACTGCTCCAGGTCTTCTTGGTAGAACATGATGTTTCCTTTCTCCAGCTGTTCAAACGCCAGCCTCCCCAGCTTCAGAAGAACTTCCCTGTCAGCCTCCGTCAGCTCCTGTGGACTCGTCTCATGTCCTTCATCGTACTTCTTCTTCTTCCTCTTTGTCTGAACCAGCAGGAAGTGTGAGTACAGGTCAGTCAGGGTCTTGGGCAGCTCTCCTCTCTGGTCTGTGGTCAACATGTGCTCCAGAACTGTAGCAGTGATCCAGCAGAAGACTGGGATCAGACACATGATGTGGAGGCTCCTGGACGTCTTGATGTGTGAGATGATTCTGCTGGACAGATCTTCATCACTGACTCTCCTCCTGAAGTACTCCTCCTTCTGAGCGTCAGTGAAGCCTCGTACTTCTGTTACCCTGTCAACACGTGAAGGAGGGATCTGATTGGCTGCTGCAGGTCTGGAAGTTATCCAGATGAGAGCCGAGGGAAGCAGGTTCCCCTTGATGAGGCTTGTCAACAGCACGCTGACTGATGACTCCTGTGTGACATCAGACACGACCTTCTTCTTCTTGAAATCCAGTGAAAGTCTGCTTTCATCCAGGCCGTCAAAGATGAACAGAAGTTTACAGACAGCGAGCTTCTCTGCTGTGACCTTCTGTAATGTTGGATGGAAAACATGGAGCAGCCTGAGAAGACTGAACCGCTCATCTTTGATCAAGTTCAGCTCCCTGAACGAGAGCAGAACCACCAGACTGACATCTTGGTTCTCCGAGCCCTCTGCCCAGTCCAGAGTGAACTTCAGCACTGAGAAGGTTTTTCCAACGCCAGCGACGCCGTTGGTCAGAACGACTCTGATGTGTCTCTGTTGGTCAGGTAAGGCTTTAAAGATGTCGTGGCATTTGATGGGAGTGTCATGGAGGGTCTCCTTCTTCTTGGAAGCTGTCTCAAGCTGCCTCACCTCATGTTGGGTATTAACCTCTTCACTCTGTCCCTCTGTGATGTAGAGCTCAGTGTAGATCCTGTTGAGGAGGGTTCCACTTTCTGTTTCATCACTTCCTTCAGTCACACGTTCACATCTCGTCTTCAGACTGATCTTATGTTCATCTAAAACCTCCTGCAGACCACCGCTCACTGAAACAGAGACAGAAGTTTGAGACAGAACAAAGAAAATGTGACAATCTGCTGATTATTTAATCAGCAATAAAAAAGTGATGGATAGAAGAATATACAGAGAAGTAAATGGACAGTCTTACTTTGGACAGTGCTGGTCTGACTGGCTGTCTGCAGTCCAGGTCTTGTTCTGGATCTTTCCTCCACAGGAACATGACTCCTCTTCCTCTCTCTGTGAAGACATTTCTTTATCACTCAGATGATTTGTTGACTGTTGCTGACAGATATCCAGATTTGGACGACACTGTCATCAATATAAATCTTTTCATCATCATCTTCATCAGGTCAGTTTACAGTAAAACTGTCTCTTACTTTGTGTCTGAGGGTCCAGGTTCATCACTGAAGTCTATAATAAGATCATTGGACCAGTCACTCTTCATAGACAGACAGCTGGATCCTGCAGGCTCTGCTCTCCGTCTGTTGGACTGAACTCTGCAAACACCAACATGTTTTTATTCAGATCACATGAATCTTTGATAAATTCTCTGATCAAAGTCATTGATGAAGCTCTAAATACACAAACTGCTGCTGCTGTTGATAATGAGGAGCTTTCAAAGTTTGTATTCGTCCTCTTAGATCAGATTACAGCTTTTCCAGCTGACTGACAGCTGTCACAGACACTCAGAGGAAGATGGAACAAATGATTTCTCTGTCTGTCACAATAAGGTTCAAATTTTATAAGACCAACAGAAAACATGGCAAAGTCAGCAACTGAAAATGAGTCAAATAAATGAGTTAGTATCAGTTCTCTTACTTTGTGTCTGAGGGTCCAGGTTCATCACTGAAGTTTAGAATAAAATCTTTGGACCGGTCACTCTTCATAGACAGACAGCTGGATCCTGCAGGCTCTGCTCTGTCCTTCTCTTTCTTCACATGAACATCCATCTTCTGGACTTCAGTCCTCTTCAGACCAGATCAGCTGCTGGAGTGTGAGTCTGTTTGTGTTGAACATAACTGCTGTGAAACAACCAGAAAATACATTTTAGTTCAGCTGATTAACCGACTTTCTCCTTCCCTCTCACACACTGCCTGTATCTGTCCAACTGAAACACTTTGAGCAGTCTGACCGACTGACTGACCGCAGACTAACTTTAGGATCCGGCCTAACTTTTCTGCTGCAAGTTTTTTTTCTGCATCCTCTGCAGCCAAAACGCACTACACTGACTGAAAGAAATAATACAGTCTGTATCTTTAATGTGAACACTGACTGTGAGCTCAGAACAGGAAACAAGAAAAACAGGTTTGTTCAAGAGTCAGAAACAAGAACAGGAAGTAACATTTCAAACTGCGTATGAACACACACAGACTTTGTGTGGACAGGTGAATCAAACTGTTGAGTTCATTCCAACATTTCTTTCCTCTACAGTCCACAGAGAGAAAACTGACTCAGAGACTTTGACAGCAAAATAATTCAAATGTTGGATTAACACTCACCCTGACTGAGTATGAACTTTTCCTCCGTCTGCTCTGCGCACTTTAAATGTAGAACAAACAAACTGAACACTTTCACTTTCAGCTTCTTATCACCATGGATCACATGTTAATGTTGCTCCTCCCTCTCCTTCATGAAACTCACAGATACAACAAGTCTACGTCCTTTGTGAAACACTGAAGTCTCTGAATACATTTGTTGAAGTCCTTTTTAACTCTTTTATTTTTGACAGGGAGCTGAAGACTGGCAGTTACGTGCAGAGCCGCTGCTGAGCCTTCATACAGCTCACCATCTGATCTGATCGACGCTCCTGGACTGCTGTATTTTAACCACTAGGTGTCAGTGTTACACAGGAAGTACTCAGCACTACAGTAAAAGTACAAATACCACAGTGAGTTATGTACAGCATCAAGATATACTTAATGGGCCAAAATAATGCGATTATGTGATTATAATTATTGATTTAATATTGCAGCAAAGTTCTTTGGATGCTGCTACGAAGCTTAATCTACAGTTTTTCATCATAATGTACTAATTACATTCTTAAGTTAGTCCAGCGTGTAGGATTGCAGCCATCAGCTCATCGTCTCCTTCCAGGCATGTAGGAGATTCTTCGGTTTGGTTTGTCCATTCTGAGCTACTGTAGAAAACACAGAGGTTCAACATGGCAGACTCTGCAGACTCAGAGTCATCATGAGGTAACAAACAAAACATGACAGCTTCTAAAGCATCCAGAATCACAAACGTGATGCTCTAATCTACAGCAAAGCATCATGGTCTGTAAGTCTGTGAGAACGACGTGCGATGGCGTTTATTCAGAGATCTGGAGACACGTGGACAGGAAGCTGCAGCCTGTAATCTGAAGTTAGTGACTGAAGCTGTCAGACAGATGTTGTAGTGGAGTTTCATGTGTTGTTGATGTGTTCAGCTCTCGTCGTGTCTCACCTGTCTTGTCCGTGAGGTGTCTGTGTGTTGTCCCCGCTCTCTGATTACCTGCCTCTCCTGGTGTGTTTCACCTGAGCCTGACTGTGTCTCCTCCTCTTTTGCCTTTGTATTCAGCCTCTGTGCTTCCTTTGTTCCAGTCTGCATTTCGAATCCTGTGTGCCTCGTGATGATAAGCACATGAAATGGCATTACTCAAGTACAAGTACCTCAAATTTGTGTGTAACTACAGTACTTAAAAGACCAGCAGTACTCAAGTAATCAGCTGTCAGATAGAAGTGCAATAAAATACCAGTTTCCCGTCAGAAACACTCGGGTGAAGTGCGAACGCTGCAAACTGTGCGTGAGTAAATATACTCTGAAACAATATAACAGATAATATCGCTGCAGTAAAAGCTGCATTTGCATGATTTGATGTGAACTTCATATCAGTCTCATGTCGCTGACATGTTACAACTCTGTGCAGTTCAAAGGTCAAACGAGGAGCTGAGGAGACGCAGCGCTCAGGTTTGTTCTGGGTCATACACTGGAAGAATTACACTCACTGCTCCTTTAATGTTGCATCCTTCACTCTGACACCTTCATCTGCTGTGTGCTCCTCCAGCTGCAGTCAGACTGTGTGTGTGTGTGTGTGTGTGGGTATATAAACATGGACTTAATGCTTGTCAGTGGTTGGTTCAGAGAGATGCCTTCAGAGCGTTTATGTGTGTGTGTGGTTATTAAGACTAGAGAGAGGGGCAGTGTGTGAGTGTGCGATAGCTGCGAGGTTTTACTGCCTCTTCACAGAGATAACAGCAGCTGTATATCAGCGAGGAGGCTGCTGATGTGGCTCAAAGAGCATGTGTGCAGGGCAGCTTTCATGTGCACTGACATTATGACCGCCCTGACCTCTGCAGACCTCTGAAGGTGTGCTGCGGTATCCGGCGCCAAGACGCCAGCAGCAGCAGATCCTCTGAGTCGGGATCGAGATCAAGAATCTGGAGGGAAGTCAACACCTTGAACTCACTGCTGTGTTCCTCAGTGCTCAGATAGGTGGGATGAATTAAAGTGAGGGGAAGCAGAACCCAAAGAGTCTCACTACTTCTTTCTTTCCCAGTTTGCTGCAGGGTAAGCGCTGATATGAGGAGCCTGCAGGATCCTGCATCGATCACAGGATATGAAACACTACAGCTGAGGCCAATATGTTACATATCTGATTTCCAGCGACTGCACATTGCAGGATAAGAGGCTGTTAAAACTGCCACGCTCTGCCTCTCCTCCTCCCTCCTCCCTCTCACACTGTCTCTCTGACCTCCTCCCCCTCTCCCACATAAACACAGAGCTCCTGACACATTGATTGTGTGGTTCAGCTGATTGCAGCTCTACAGAGAAGAGGGAGCCTGCGGGCGTTTGACCGCGTGCATGTCTGCGTGTGCACAGACCAGAGGATGGTGATGATGCAGGGTCACCTGCTCAACCCTTCAACATCAGTGGTGCCTTCACAGACGTGCAGGTTACCCATCATGCAATGTGCAGGCCCACACCATCAAGGATGTTCTTGATGCTGCTGGGCCTGCTGGACATCACGTCCTGGTTTGTGGTCAGAGATTTCTTCTGAATCTCTGAATGATTTTATGAACTTTTATTAGTTATTCTTAAATTGTTAATTTTTTATAAATCCTGCAACCCTCCTTTAACATTTCTCTGAGTGAGTTCTCAGTACTTCCTGTCACCTTCCTGCTTTTTCTGTGACTCTGCTGCTGTTTTACCTGACGGCGTGTTTGCAGACATATAATAAGTGAACTGTGTTTTTCTTCTGTGAGGACGTTTCAAAGGTTTCAGGCGTGGTTTAACAGAGCAAGCCGCGTCAAGGTAGAAAAAGAAACCAAGTACTACCGGAAGTGAGGCGATTATCCTTTCAAAATAAATGTTATTTTAATGACATTCAAAGCTTAACGTCTAATCTTTCTAAACTGTTTTTGTTGTTTGTGTGTAGGTGTGGTTAGAGTTAAAAAATAGTGGCTGGATTAACCGGTTTCATCTCCAAAGAGCTGCACTCAGTCAAATTAACATACATGCTGTCATGAGGCAATCAACCAATCAAGAGAGAGAGAACTCATTAAGAACAGCTGATAGCCAATCAAAGGTCTCAGCTATAAATAAATAAATGTGTTTTTTAAGTTGTGTTGGAACAATGTTACAAAAAATGAAGGTGTGACCACGCCCACCTGTCAATCAAAGCGTCCACGCTCTGAATCCTGCATAACTTGAAGCCTTAATATAATGTGAACAGGTGAGTTGTATATAAATTCACCCTCAGTACAGTTGTCATGAACGGGGAAATTAGCTACAGAGACCAAAACTGTTTTTTGTACCAGGCTGTTTATTTCTGCTGTGAAGCTGGAGGCGTTGAGCAGTTTATGGCACCGCCCGTGTTGGCGTCACTTCACAGCCACGCAGGCTTCTGAGCTAAAAACACATTTTATTTTGAAGGTGGAGTCACAGGAAGTCTTGCCGATCTGGTGGATCAGGTCAGCAGCTCGCTGCGCCTCCTCACACTTGAACCACAAGCTGCCTTCGCTTCAGTCCGCATCAGGAGGTAAGAGCGCCATTCAGACTTCATTTAACCGTCCACCAGCGGCTAATCCCACGGTCCTCACTGTGTGTGTGTGTGTGTGTGTGAGTGAGAGAGTGTGTGTGTGTGTGTTGGAGATTTAACCCGCTCAGTGTTTGGTAAAGTTTATTTAAAGGTCGTGTTGGGCAGCGCAGGTGCGTCAATGCGTAATTAGTGGTAAATTGTGCGTAAAGTTAGCGCGTAATGAGTGCTGCGGTGATGGGGAGAACAGCGGTGGCGGCCCCGTGTTGTTGTGGTTGTCTTTTTGGCATGTGAAGGCATCCGTCCTCTGCAGCAGCAGCAGCTGCAGCAGCAGCAGCAGCGGCGGAGGTGGTGGTGGTGGTGGTCGGGCAGAGCGGAGCATCTCGGCGGTGCGTGCTGGACTGCAGTGGCCACACATCAGCCATGTGCCTGGGTGTAGGCGTCGGTGGGGTTCGATCTGAATTAAAATCCTCAGATCGAAACCCGGAGCGTGCGGGGTGGAGGATCAGAACGGGTCAGACCTGTACTGAGCCGGTGTAGAGTGTCTCTGCTCTGCCGGCCTGTCACACAGCGCTTCTTCCTTTTTCACTCCTCGATAGATTGCAGTTAAATAAAAACCACTTCCTCCAAATCAGTCGGTCCATCACACACACACACACACACACACACACACACACACACACACACACACACACACACACACACACACACACACACACACGCACGCGCGGAGCTTATCAAACCATGAGAAGTGACAGCAGTCAGTTTTGTGGGTTGATGTTGATGTTGCATCTTCTAACAGCCTCTCTGCCTGGATCAGTCTTCACACCTCAGTGTGTCTTAAGTGTTTCCTCTCTCTGCAGGTGTCTTTACACTGAGGAGTGTTTACTGTCAAACATCTCGTTTAGTGCAGCTTAGACTGCATGAAGGAGGATTTTATCTCCGTTTATCAGTGTCAGACTTTAAGTTTGGTTCCTCGTGGCTGCCCAGAAAATACAATCATCTGTTATTACATTTATTTTTATCTGATTAGTCTCCCACATCCTGACACGTCTGAGTCAGTGATGACTCCTTTATTGTTTTGGAATAAGAGCTATGTGTCTTCATGAAGAGTACAACTAATCCAGTGTGTGGAGTTGGATTCCTTCAGTGGATTTCAGCCTCACACTGCATCCGGATCCGAGTTCTGCAACTTCTCCCCCTGAAGCTGTACGTGGCTTCACATCTGGAGGCGATGTGGCCTAGCGTGGACTGAGGTTTCATTCCCAGCTCTCAATCTGCTGCCAGCTTGGTCATGCCTCTGTGTTTGTAACTCATCATCTGACCTGAGAGTTTAAGATCCAGACTGATACTGGCACGAAGGCGTTGTCAAACTGAAATATTAAACAGCATTAATGACGACATTTCTGCACTTTTCATGCATTAATTATTAACGCTGATGTTAGCGGAGGTCTCAGGTGGTTTCAGGTGAGGTGGTCCAACCTTGACAGAGTTTGCAGACTTCAAACCTTAAAAGAACGTTCAGAGAACCTGACGCCGTTATGTAGTGTGACTTGTGTTGTGATCTGTGCTGACATCAGATGACGTGCGTCCATGCATCATGTCATATTTAGATCAGAGTCTGTTTGTGCTTGTAGTTACCCGGTTAACCCTTCAACAATGAAAGTTTCCACATAGATACTTTCACCCTTCGTCATGTCATTAGATGTTGATCAATGTTTAGGAATGATGCTTTTCCTGTTTTCTTACTTCCTGTTTCCAAACATAAGTCAACAACGTGTCGCTCTGCTAGCTCTGGAAGCATTAGGACGGTGAAACGTGACGGCTGTTGCTTTTATTTCTTTCTAAAGCTTTAACTGGCCCCACAATCATCACTGAACTCATGCTAGTCCTGCATGCCGTTACTGGTTAGAGGTAGCGACTGAGTTTTAAGCCGTTCAACCAGTTTCATGTCAGCTCAAGTAGAACCTGAACCAGACTTCACCTGATGGCCCCAGCGGCTCCTCGTCCTGTGTCAGATCACGTCAGGTCACCGTACGTCTGCCGGAAGCGTCTGCTGCTGCCCTCCTGCCGCGTGGCATGGCTGGGGCAACAACATGGCTGCTCTGGGGGCATGAAGAGGTTGTTGTAATAGTTACTGTATGTGACAGAGAGGAAGTCCAGGCAGGAAGTCTGAGGAAAAAGAGAAGAAGAAAGAGGAAAACGGACATTTCTGTTCTTTTCCACTGATGTTTTTTCTCTTAATTGTTTTGTATGAAACTGAATGAGGGTGTGTGTGTGTGTGTGTGTGTGTGTGTGTGTGTGTGTGTGTGTTTTAGAAGGACCTGCTCTTCCAGTGTCCGTGCACGTCATTTTTTTGTCATGAATTAAATGGAGCAAAGTTGACTCACTCGCTCCCATGGAGACTGACTAATGGGCTCGGCCCTAGTATTGTAGGAAACTGTGTGTGTGTGTGTGTGTGTGTGTGTGTGTGTGTGTGTGTGTGTGTGTGTGTGTGTGTGTGTGTGTGTGTGTGTGTGTGTGTGTGTGTGTGTGTGTGTGTGTGTTTGATTATATATTCATGTAATGGCTCTTCCAGCAAACACAATCCACAGCATGGGAGTGCTTAATTGACTTTGTGGGTGTGTGTGTGTGCTTTTGTAACCAACAAACACACACTGATAGGGGCAGTGGGTGCGGTGGGCGAGGTCTGGCCTTTAATCAGCAGCTCCGTCAGAGAAGTGTGCTGCTGTGTCTGGATGCTGCCTGTCGGGTCGGAGGTCACCGACGCTCCGTGTTTGTTTTACCTGCAGAGATTTCTGAGATATTCTGGATCGTCCATTCAAACTTCATGTACACCTCGTCCACGCCTGTGAACACCTGAACACTTCGAAGACGTCACCTGTCACAGATGATCCTGTGAAAGCTTCGAGCGGCATCCTGCCTCAGCCTCGGCTCAGTTCAGATCTGTTTGAACATCAGATTTCGTGTCTGTGTTCTTGTTAAACTCGGATGTTTTTGGGAACTGGTCTTGCATGTGAACAGTTCTTATGGTTTAAGCCTAAACACAAACAAATGTTGAACCTGCAGCAGGTTACAGTCCAACACTCATCAAGTCTGGCTCGGTGTGTCCACATACTTCTGTCATATTTAAAATACCGGGTACCAGTAAGTCACTGAACAATCGGACAGAGGAACTAAAATTCAGTCCGTGATGATGAGTGATCTCATTTTGTCCCGACTTCCCTCAAACAGACTGAAACTGCTGCTGGAACAAAAAATCAAAGAGGAGGACAAAAGAGCTTATTGCTCACAGTGCTGCACTCACACACACTCTCACACACACACTGACTCTGGTTTAAAGAGATTAGCGTGTAACCGAAAGGTCACAGGTTTGATTTTTTTCACTGCGGCGGCGTGTCGAGTCGAATTAACTCACAGGAGAACCTTCCGGCTGGATAAAAGCACGTCTCACTCCACTTCATGTCAGGATCTGAAGTGACTTCAGATGAAGATAATATGTTTCCGTTCAGGACATTTACTGAATCCACCGTTATTTAGATTTCTCCCTCATTAGCCTGTTTCTGCACATTTTACTGAGGCGGCAGGTTTAGCGCTGCTGCAGGTGTCTAACAGGAGAGAAGACAAATCGCCTGCAGCACTTCAAATAATCCAGAATCTCCTGGAAACAAGCAAACATCGCTCAGCTGGAAGGCTGAACGCGCACGCAAAGAATGAGACACGGTACGCGAGGCATGCCGGTAAAACCTTTCCGGTAGTTGAGTTGTGTTTAATTTTTATGGTCAGTCGTTATAAAATGACACAGATAAGGCAGCGGCGGTTGCGTGTGCATGTTTGTGTGGCATTAAATGATTAACACTGCTGTTAAATTAAAATAAGTGAGAGCTCCATGGACGTCTGTGTGCCGTGGGCAGTCAGCATCACCTTAATCTGGCTCGCTACATCGGATGAACGTCTATATAACCCGACCTGATCGACTAACGAGGGCCGACTAACGCTTCGGCCTTCAGAAATCACACGAGTGTGTCACGGTAATAGTTTCCGCAGTCGATCGATATCAGTTTCTGGATAATCCAGTGAATTAAATTCTCGACAGAGGCTATGAGCATAAAAATCGGTTGCTTTGTAACGTCGCCCACAATGTCCCAACACAATCATTAAGCTAAACAGTATGACCAAAGCTGAGGCTGGATTAATGAATGTTTGTGAGGAAAGAAGGCCAATAAATCCAGACTGAGCCGTTGATTTAATCACATGGTGTTTTATGGTGCTGCAGCGACCGATCGGCTTCCTGCTAATAATAACAGTGATTTGGGATGTTGTCAGCTGGATGCCTAAAATGTCTGTAAATTCACACACACACACACACACACACAGTCTGGTTCAGCTGGTGAAAGAATTCGAGACATGCTGTCGTGGATCATGAGATTACGATCATCTGCTTTAAGACAACAGACGAGTCTCGACCTCCGATAAGAAAGAAACAGTCAGTGAAAAGGGACAGATAGAAATCAGGCATCAGGGTTACATGATCCTGACACACACACACAGTATTACACACATGTACTGTACAAGGAAGAGGAAGTGTGTTGCAAGCTGGCAGTCACACGGTGCAGGATGGCGTTAACATTCATCCAAGTGTCTGATGTTGCTTAAAACTTAAGACAGCAGTCGTCAGGCTGCAGGCTCCCGAGCACACACACACGTCAGAGACACAAACAAAGGTCAATGTTTAGGAAGCTGAATATAACCTGAGCTGCAGCAGTTTTAATGCTAACATGTCCGATTGCCAGTGAACACAACGCACGCTGAGGCTGGTGTGCGTGCACAAATCATTTTGACCTGAAGGTGGCGCTCAACGGGAGGCCAAAGTCGCTCATCAGGGGTCAGGCCTGAGGACAGTCACCGGGCTTCGTCCTCTCGGGGAACGTGCAGCGTCTGTTCAAAATCCATCCATCGAATGTGAACGCACACTTTTGTTTGTGCTCCCGTTCTTCATGACATCACATCCTGGACGCAGACTAAACTACCCAGCCGTGACAAATCAGACCTCATCATCATCGTTTCTGCCTCACCTTCGAAAACCTTCGTCACCTCCAGAGTCGACTGCTGCAACAGTTTCCAAAACTCCGACCACATCGCTCCTGTCCACCAGAACTTCCACTGGCTCCGGGTCCCTCCATGATCGGGCCTCCTTCCGACCTCACTGACCTCCTCCATCGCCACTATCCACCCTGCAGCCTTGCTCCGTTCATCTGACGACCTCCTGACTGCACCACCACCCAGAACCAAACACGAGCCGGGCAGCAGTCCACAAACACATCTGTGACTGACTGACTGACTGACTGACTGACTGACATTGCCATCCCTCGAGCAGTGCACACACACACGCACAGTCACTCACAGACAATTGCCCCGTCACCATAGAGACGCTCACCTTGCAACTCCCGTCCTGCAGATCGAGTTAGAACCTGTCAGTGCAGGACAGGCGAGACTTGATCCAACGGACTGTTATGAAAAACAGTTTGCTCGTATCAGATTGAGGAGTGTTCGTTCACGACTTAATGACCTGCTCACGTTACAACAGAGGCCCGACACAGAACATACGTGTGTGTACGTGTGTGTACGTGTGTGTACGTGTGTGTATGTTGGATTGTGACATTTGTTTTGTTAGAACAAAGAACAAATATTGGCTGCGATGTTGGTTGGCAGACGTGAGCAGCACATTCCCACAGCAGTGCAGCAGTTGAACATGCACACACACTCGTTTTTATTTTGTGGTTTCCAGCCGTGTTTAAAATATATTTTTAACTTCGACTGCGTCCGTCTTTGTGACGTACTTTGTTATTTCCTCTGCGTTTCCTTCCTCTTCCTTCTCACAGACTCCACATCTTCCTCTGTAAACCTCCCTAAAACTGGAAACACACTTTTTTAGCATGGAGTGAAAGTAAACTTTACTCTGAATACTTCTTTGAGTACTTTGAGTACTTATAGAAGTTTACAGTGTTTAATATTTAATATTGAATTTGAAGTATTTCCTCGCTTGGCTCGGGCTCATCTGTCCGTGCTGGTCCGGGTTTTTATCTGTCTGGGCGAGATGAGACTGAGGCGCCGGCCCTTTTGTTTCTCTTCTCTGTATCTAATATTGTTAATATATTGTATCATATTTTGTGACCTTAGAATAATAATATCTTTAGATGCTGCAGGTCCTCTGCCACCGAGCGCGTCAGACTAAACACTACAGATGCTCCAGATGTGGCTTTTCGCTCTGTGCTGTTGAAAATAACTCACACACACGCGGTGTGTTTCTTGCCCAGCGGCTCTTTGACGCGTGGATGGAAGGTGGAGCCGCAGATTGATCCACCGGAGCAGTATGAGTGGATGACGCGTCACACGAAACATTCAGCACACATGTTCAGTTCCTAACTGTTTTTCTGCTCATCATAGAGCCGACAGAGCTGACCACCAGGTGGCAGACACACACACTGTCCTCACTGTGGTCCCTTCAGGTGTGACTCTCACCTGCCAGCAGCATAACTTGAGTCATTGTTTGATCATGAACCGGTTTCCTCTGCACACACACGTGTGTTTTTCCTCTGAGTCACCTTTGCATCGTCTTCCTGCCGTAACGCTCGCATGACGGGATTTAAACCTGCGTGTTCTGCAGGTAAAATCAGCTCTGACTCTGGAGGAGTGACTCCGGCTCCCCTGCAAACATTTTAAAGTTTTGCAACTTCCATCGAGCGCAGCTCACGTTACAGACCCGCCTGTCTGATGTCGTCACGTGTGTCTTGTCATGTGTGTGTTCGTTTGCAGTCACGTTTCTTCAGTCACACACTTGCAAAATAAAACAAAATAAGTTTGTCCAGCTTTGTAACAAAAATCGAGTCTCAACTGAAACGACTGAATCAAAAGCATGTTTGTTTTGTAGGCGAGCTGTTGTTCATCCAGTGACGTCTGTTTGTGTTTTTGTAAATAAATTATTAATGTTGGATCCATAAAACATCTGGTGCCGCCATCACGCGTGATCAGCTGACCAAGACACCGTCAATAAACATCAGAATTACTCTGACTGCGCTCACTTCCATATTCCTGGGAGAAAGTTTGTCAATGATTCAACCTGGACCAAACACAGAGCATCTTTAAGACCAAAACACGTCAGGATTAATCAGCAATAATATTTATATCATTTCCATATTTGTGCAGTTTTATCACCTGCAAAGCTTTCTGAAACTTTCTGATGTTAGCGTTCAGCTGGAGTCAGGAGGATTCAAAGCAGTAAAGCTCAGAAGTTACAGATCATTGGATCTAATAAACTGTCACAGCGCCGTGGCTTCAATCATGCATCATCCACCTCAGCTTCAAAAGTTCTGGAGCGCTCCTTGGTTCTGGGTGGGTCCACAGAAGAGACGGCGGGGGGGCCAATGAGATATGGTGAATATTTGACAGAGTGAAGATGCGACGAGAGTCGACTACGTGCAGTGTGATTTCCTCTTGTGACACCTGCCAGACTCCGAGAGAGAAATGTTGTAATTTAAGGTTGAGTTTGTTCTTCATGCAGCTCTGAGCTGTTTCCTCTTCAGCTAGTGTGTGTGTGTGTGTGTGTGTGTGTGTGTGTGTGTGTGTGTGTGTGTGTGTGTTCCTCACATGTGGGTGGGGAGTCTGAATGCTCTGGAATGTCAACAATGAGTCATGTCGGCCTGCTAGTCTCGGGGCGGGGATCGCCTCTCAGTCCTTCATCACATCACACACACATACATGCACACACACACACACACACATGCACACACACACACAATTGTTTCAACAAACCTGTGCAGGTGTGAATTTTGATATTTCTTGTGATGCTTGCAGGTCGTCATCCTCAGTCGTGTCTGTAACCTCGTGCGTGCTCACCTGTGACCTGTACAGGTGAGCTTATGAAGCGCAGCACACGAGCTCAAAGCGTCTCGAATCTGATGAGTTTGGTCTCAAAGCGAGCGGCTCTGTTGAGGATTTGCTGCTTTGTGTTACCTGATCGTAAACTCAATGTTTTGGGGTTCTGGGCTGTTGGTGTGTGGCTGCTGTGGCTTCATCATACAGACTCCCTGTCATGTTACCATGTTAGCATGTTAGCATGTGTCAGTGCTGCTAAAGCACACACACTCTCAGATTCACCTCAGGTGTTTGCAGAGTCCGTCACAGTTTAGACGCTCTGTGAGATTAAACTGAAAAGTTGGTGATAGTTCCTTGAAATAGCACGAAGCCCCTTTAACAGTCAGGTGCCTCCTCCTCTCCTCTCATTGGCTGTCTCTGGGCTTCTGACCAATCACGTCTCCTCTCCTCCCCGCTGCGTCCCGCCCGCCTCATTCTTCCCCCCCTGCTGTCTGCGACAGCGCTGCACTCCGCTCTGGACCTCCCAGCCTGTCTGTCAGGGCTCTGTGGATGTGAGTGTGTGTGTGTGAGTGTGTGAGTGAGTGAGAGAGAGAGTGTGAGTGTGTGTGTGTGTGTTTCCTGACGGAGAGAGAGTTTAGGGGAGTGAAGACGTGATGATGATGATGATGATGATGATGATGAGCTTCCCTCGGTGTCTGCGGGCTCAGGTCAGTGGATGCTGTCACTGTAAAGCTGCTTCTGAAGTGTGTGTGTGTGTGTGTGTGTGTGTGTGTGTGTGTGTGTGTGTGTGTGTGTGTGTGTGTGTGTGTGTGTCCTCCTGTATTATAGTGTTCTGCAGCCTGTTGGTGGTTTCCAGTTTCCAGGCCGGCTGTGTGTGTGTGTGTGTGTGTGTGTGTGTGTGCATGTTGTATGTTACTGCAAGAAAGTGTCACAAATTTCAACCGAGCAATTAAGATTCAAACATCTAAAATAACAACAAACGCCGTCACAAGTTCTCAGACTAACGTCTGCAAACGTTCAAACGTGAACTTAAAACTTGTGACGACGTTTGATTTTGGTTTCATCAACAGAAAATAACTGCAAACCTTTAAACAGCTGATTTTGTGTCAGAAAACTGGCTCGCGGGTCACGATGCTCGAGGAGAAAAGAAGGTGCTGAGTGAAAATACTCCGGTTCGTCTACACACGGCTGTGAAACTTGATTTTGAGCTCCAGGTTTTATTTTTGATGAATATTTGAAGGTTTCGTTGCACGTTATCGATCACACATTTCACCTGAAACACGTGACACGATTGATTGATTGGTGGTGTCTAACGTGTCTTTCATATGTTCTCATTGTTCATGTCTGACTCATGTTTCTTTTGTTGTTTCTCTCCCAACCAAACTAGTTTCCCACCTGAGGGTTAATATAAGTTCACTGAACAGGCGGAAACAGTCAAATATTTGCTGCTCCCACCTGTTCAATGGCTTCAGATGAGTCAGGTGACTCGGTGGTCGATGACTGACGCCTTGCAGAAGTAAGAGAAGAGTTAAATGGGGGGAGGGAGCATGAGAAGTTACAGAAGTTAGAGGAAAGAGGAAGAAATGGCTTTTGTGCCAATCAGTCTGATTGCATGGGTTCTTCTGTGTGTGTGTGTGTGTGTGTGTGTGTGTGTGTGTGTTGTGTGTGTGTGGCTCACTGGCCTGCCACCTGGCCGCTGAGTGATGCAGCAGGGGTAACGGTCCACACTGTACCCAATTAATGTGAGTGCCCATTGTGTCTGTGCATAATGCACACACGCTCTCCGCTGCTGCATTAATCATCTTAAAATATTGTATTTTATTTTCAGCGTTAATAAAGAACCTTTGATCTGCAGCGCGACATTAATCTATATTTTTATATGAAATGATTCACCAGGAGCCGTTTGTAGGACAGAGCAGATGTTGGAGTGTTTCTGTGCCCGTCCACTCTGTGTGTGTGTGTGTGTGTGTGTGTGTGTGAGGTCAGAAGAGGCTCGCGATCATCGACCCGTGTCTGCGTGGACCTTTGCTTTGTCGTTCTTCCCCAAACTGTCACCTCAAAGTTGGAAGCGTGGCGTCGTCCGGCAGTTGAATACACAGCAGGCAGCCAGTTAAACTTCAGCTGACGCTTTAAGATCAGCGCTGAGGAGAGCGCGGACGATCGAACGTAGCCTTAAAGTACGGACACGTTCGACTCTTCATGTTTCTCTGGACGTCCTCCATCGTCACTCTGATCAGCGTTCGTCTACAGCAACACAGCACGATCATCTTTATGATCCTGATGAGTCCTTGAATTCCGCCTTGAGAGGCCTTAAGAAGTAGACGTGACAAACGCAGCGGCGTAGTGAAGCAGCTCTTTAAAATGTGTGTGTGTGTCAGTGTGTTTTCCAGCGCTGATAACATTCCCTCGCAGACAAAGAGTGTGTGAGTCTGTCACAGTGTAACCGAAGCTGTGCTGCTTACTGCAAAGACTTTATCAAAGTGAAACGACCTCCTGCTGCTTCATTTTAATCTGTTTCTTCACTGCGGCTGCTCCTCCGTGTCTTTCTTTCATTCTCTGAATTCACCGGTTCAACAAGGAGCTATTGTTGCGTGTCCGTGGCCACACCTCGAACACTTTGAATACATCAGTGGCACCGAAGGACAAACAGAGACACAGAGGATCAGAATGCTCAGGATGGTTTGCATACTACAGGTTACGTACACTGTGTGCATTCACATTGTGCAACCAAATGTGTTTATGGCCACAGCGGTAACGCACAGCGCGGTTCATTTGCATCTGATTTGATTTAGAATAAGCTGAGACACGGTCCTCGCACCTGCCGTCACCCTCACCTGTCGGGAAACTCTGACACAAATCTGTTTCTCTTCCAGCCGGTTATAGACGTGCTTTTTATGACGAAGCGTCACGAGCAGGCGTTACTTCATATTAAGGAGTCGTTGCTATGACAACAAAAATAAAAATAGAAGTGGAACTGTGGATGAAGTTTGTTTCTACAGAGAGAAAACCTTAAAGAGCCGCCGGGCTCAGCGTCCTGATTGGCCGAAGGGTTTTAAAGACAGAGGACACATTTCCAAACGTCGTCATATTCTCTCTCTCTCTTTCAACATTTGTCGTCTCATTCATGTTTCTGGGCCAGTTTATGTGAAAGTCCCTCCAGTCGATCGCACACACACTCTCTCTCCACACACACACACACACACACACACTCTCTCTCCACACACACACACTCTCTCTCTCTCTCTCTCTCCCTCTCTCTCTCTCTCTCTCTCTCTCTCTCTCTCTCTCTCTCTCTCTCTCTCTCTCTCTCTCTCTCTCTCTCTCTCTCTCTCTCTCTCTCTCTGTCTCTCTGTCTCTCTCTCTCTCTCTCTCTCTCTCTCTCTCCCTCTCTCTCTCTCTGTCTCTCTCTCTCTCTCTCTCTCTCTCTCTCTCTCTCTCTCTCTCTCTCTCTCTCTCTCTCTCTCTCTCTCTCTCCACACACACTCGTTGAGGAATGTGGTCAAAAAAGTCTCTGCTTCCTGTGACTTAGTGTCTCATCTCATGATCTGATGATGATGACGATGACGATGAGGTTGATGATGATGATGATGATGAGGTTGATGATGAGGTTGATGATGATGATGATGATGATGATGATGATGATGATGACGATGAGGTTGTTGATGATGATGATGACGATGACGATGGTGATGATGATGATGGCTTCAGATCAGAGGAAGATCTCTGTGGTAGAATGTGGTACATTTACTTCAGTACTACTTGTACTTCAGTACTTACTACTAGTACAAGTCTGAGCTTCTTTCTATTTCTACACTACGACAGTTCAGAGATTGATATTGACACATTTCATAGCACCACCTTGACACCACCTTCTCCTTCCAGGTGAGCCCCGGGCTCCAGACTGAGTGCTAGCCATGCTGCGGCAGTCCGAGCCAACGTCCAGCACCCTGCAGCTGGTTGCTAACGATATGTCCGGCATCATGGAGAAGCTGGACACCCGTGAGCTCGACCTGGGAGATGGAGAGTACGACACGACCGACGCCAGCACCGCAGGTGTGTGCACGTTGTCCGCGTGGCGTTCGTCCACCGTCACGTCACGTCTGTCTGATACATCTCCGCTTTGTCTTCCTGCAGCGGAGCGTTTGTCTTTCATGGCGATCTACAACACAGTGGGCTTCAAGGAGCCCGCCGCCAAAGTCTTCCTGTCTTCACCGATCACCGCCAAGATCCTGGAGGTGGAGCGGTTCACCTCGGCCCAAGACCGCTTCAACATCACCACGCAGAGGAGCGTCAATAAGGTGCAGATCTACGTGTGGCTTCCTGTCAGCGTATTGTTGGGGTAGTCTCCAACAGAGGACTGGCTGCCCAGCTTTATAGATTTGTCTTTGGGTGGAGGGCGTGAGCAAAGTCAGCTCAGGTTTAACTCAGTCAGCATTAAGTCATTTAACAATATGATGTCAATATCTAACCAAAGTGTTGCGTGTTCAGTCGATGCCGGCAGTGTTTCATATCGAGCTGAAACACGGGGAGTTCACATGGCTGGTGAAGAAGAAGGAGAAACACTTCATGGATCTCCACAGAGAGCTGAGGACGTACAAAACCTTCATGAGGCTGCCACTGCCCAGCCGCAGGTAAACACCGCCGAGCTTTCTGATTGGATCAGACCTGCGAGTCTGATGCTGTCTCCTTCCTCCATCAGCTCCAAACCTTCGGACAGCTGCTAAAAAAACATCGCCAGTTCCGAGACGACAAAGCAATCAGCTGTTCTTGTCATTTGTCTCCGCAGTCACACCGTGAAGAGACAGACGGCGACGAGGAGCGAAGCCAGGCAGATGCCGAACCTCCCCAAAGGAGGAGGAGATGAGCTGGGCAGAGAGGAGCAGGTTTCCAGCCGCAGGGTACGGCTCAGAGCAGAGCGGCTGTGCTTCACCGGCCTCTCTCTTTCATTGTACTGACCGGTTCCTCTGATGTGTGTTTGCTACAGAAACAACTGGAAGATTACTTGAATAACCTGCTGAAGATGCCGATGTACAGGAACTACCACGCCACGGTGAGCAGTCAGAGCGCTCTAACACCTAAAACCTTTAAAAACCTGGAAAAGTTTAAAGTTGCTGCTTTCAGATGTTGTTAGACTCATTTTTTTCTTTCAGATGGAGTTCATTGATGTCAGCCAGATGTCCTTCATCCACGATCTGGGACCTAAAGGCTTGTAAGAACAACTCAGTGACGACCTTTTGGTTTTTAAACACGTTGTGCTGGACATGAACTGATCTGAAAACATTTATTTCATCATCCCCCAAACCAGAAAATAATGTGTGTTCTTCTCCATCAGGGAAGGAATGGTGCAGAAGCGATCCGGCGGCCATCGGATCCCCGGCATGAACTGCTGCGGTCGCAGTAAAATGTGCTACCGCTGGTCCAAACGGTCGGTGATCACGGTCGGTGTTGCAGCCGCTCGCCGTGTTGAAAGTATGACACCTCTGACTGCGTTGTGTCTGTGTGTAGCTGGCTGGTGGTGAAGGACTCCTTCCTGCTCTACATGAAGCCGGACTCGGGTGCCATCTCCTTCGTGATGTTGGTCGACAAGGAGTTCGGCATCCAGATGGACTCCAAAGACACGGAGACCAAACATGGCGTCCGCATCAACAACCTGTCCAGGTTTGTGTCGCGAAACATCAACGAGTAGCTCTTAA
>CM024805.1:20221584-20224084 GCA_014281875.1 Nibea albiflora | reverse complement strand
CTGCAGCTTAGCTTCACTGGCCTCAGCGTTTGTGGCCGCTCTGTTCAGGTTGGTCCGACAGCGTCACCAGCCGGAACAGTCTGATCCCCAGCGGGACGGCCGCTCCCGTCGGCCAGTGTCAGAACGGTGAGTCGGTGGCGGCGGTAGTCTTCGCTGCTCGCCCGCCGGTGTGTTTGTTTTGCCGTGGTTTGGATCTTAATTGAACAGCTTTTAGCTTCTGTGTGCAAGTCTGAAGCTTCTTTTCCTCTGATGTGTCAGCGGCTCAGAACGGTGCTTTTCTTACTTTTATTAATGAACCATTATTTTGATTAATTGAACTTGATCTTTAGTAGCAGTCCTGGTGGATGGTGACTGCGTTATGGATCCAGCCTCAGAGCCAGTATTGATTCGTACGTAATGGAAAAGGCGCGTCGACCACGATGAGCAGCAGAAAGACGAAGCAGAGTTCAGACATCACTGGTCACGTGGCCTCCTTCAGAGAGTCTTGCACACAGATCAAACTTTGTGGTTTTGTTTGATGGAACTCTGCAGCCTTTTTTTATCTCTTAAATAAACTTGCATTCCTCTCGTGTCGTTTCTGCAGTGAAACAGACGCTGCAGGTTTTTATGATCCGTTTGTTTGTCCTGCTCACGATGGAGCCCGCTTGTATAAAGACACAGAAACCGTCTTTGATTACTCTGTAATCCAGTTAATTTCACATCCTGTGTGTCTGTCCTCTCTCTTTTCCAAACAGCGGTGCATCACTGTCACGTTCAGCATGTGTGCTGTAACAGCTTCACACGCTGCTGCATGGTGTAATCTGTATTATTGTTATTCTCCTCAAATCTCAGGAAACAAGAGAAACGGAGCGTTAGGAACTATTTTCAGCGGTGGATTAATCTACTTAGTTATTTATGGCAGCAGGATGGTGTGTGTGGGACTGAGTGTGTGTGTTCACGGCTGTGAAGCGACTTATCACCAGAGCAGCAGTGGTTTGTTTTTAAAGCTTCTGGAGCTGTGGTGACGAGGAGGAGGCGAAATGTTGGTTTGAATCAGAAAAACATCAGAAACTTTAATAACTGGATGTTGGTGTGTTTCAGGGAGCGGCTCAGTGCGCAGCCTGCATACAGGAGTCGGGGAGCTGTTCGGAAACACTCGCTTCTGGCACGGCAAAGATTACTGCAACTTTGTGCACAAGGACTGGATTCAACTGGACAAACCGTTCGATGGTGAGCCGCGCTCCTCGGCTCACTTCACCTGCGACGTTTATTTCATCATCCATGAACTCATGCCGTTTGTTTGTTTGTTTTTAGATTTCATTGACAGGCACACAACTCCCAGAATGCCTTGGCACGACATCGCCTCAGTGGTTCATGGGAAAGCAGCTCGAGATGTGGCGAGACACTTCATCCAGCGGTGGAACTTCACCAAGGTCAGAGGTCAAGAGTGTCTGTGAAAGAGTTACTGAGCCAGATGAAAATAGTTCCTGTTCCCTCTGCAGCTTTGTGCAGCAGTGCTTGGCGTTCATGTGTTTTACTCTTTCCTCCACCAGCTCGTGAAGCCGAAGTACCGCTCTCTGACGTACCCGTGTCTGCTGCCCAAGTCTCACACCACCGCCGGAGAGCAGCGATATCAAGTCCCCAACTGCATCCCCACCAAAGTGCAGGTCGGTACCGTTTGACCGAACGTCCCGGCTGACAGGTCACCAGCATCGAGAGGAAACTAAAGTGACGTCCTCTTGTCTTCTCTCAGATCCTTCGCTCAGCCTCTGACTGGTCCGCCGGCATCAAATACCACGAGGAGTCCATCCACAACGCCTACGTCCACGCCATCGAGAACAGCCGGCACTTCATCTACATAGAGGTAACTCAGTGTGGCTCAGCCCAGTTCATGCGGTTCAGATGCCCCCCTTTTAAAATCAGCCCAAACGTTGTCAAGCTGAGGGTAACCGTAGCAACAAGGCACTAATGGTGAAAGATCCCATAACCACAGTCCAACAAATATTATTGCAGCTCTTGCTTGGAGTGATTTAAAGTCTCTCCCATTGTCTGATCCTGGCTGAAGCTTTGGAGGAAGGAGCTTTTCACAATGGGAGCTCAGAGCTCGTGGGCAGTTTACTGTTTCCTCATAAATATGCAAAGCTGTGGCCAGTTTAGGAAAAACTTCTAATCTTGGCAGCCGCTGCGGTGACTGGCATTCGTCTGAAACACTCAAACACACAACAGGCTGCAGACTTGATTCTTCATACGAGGTCGAGGATTAAAAGAATAATTAATACTTCCACGCCAGATTTCTACCAGCTTCGTATGCAGATGATGTTACTGTTATCGGCAAAGTGACAAAATCATCCTTGAAAAATGAAGAATGTCGAGTTTTAATCTTAGACGAGAGCGTGAAATGATTGTTTGTTCTTTCAGAATCAGTTCTTCATCAGCTGTGCAGACAACAGACACGTTTTCAACAAGATAGGAGACACTATTGCTGAGCGCATAATCAGAGCATACAGGTAACACACACACA